>CAJUYH010000972.1:0-54651 GCA_910591685.1 Galerucella tenella | reverse complement strand
CATTTTACATATATATATATATATGTATATAGACGATATTGTGTGCAGTGTAAGTGAAGGCGGAAACCAGTGAAACATAAATAAAAATTGTGCTCTTCCGCGTGTGCGGTTTTGAAAACATGCGCAACAGGCGTCTCCAAATAACTAAACTCTATATACAAATGCGCATTATATTGTAATGTAAGTGGTTGGAAGTGATTCATAATATAACGGAGAGGGTTAAGCATTCGTATATATTATTGTGAAATATTCACAGTGGTCGTCCGCCCCCCGGTTTCCCCTCACTCCAAGAAATATATATCCCTTTTCCTCTCTCATCCACAACCAAAAATACATATATATATTTATATATACATGCCAGAGCCATCTTCTTCTCTGTTATTTCTTCAAGCAAACTACTATTCTCTCTCACGGGGACACTATTGCGCACTTCTTCGGCACGTTGTCCAATTCAACGAAACCGGACCCTTTAGCTCATTCCTTCGGAATGAAATGAAGAAGAAAAAAAAAAAGAAGCAGAAAAAAAAATATTGACCTGCGCTGTTTCATATCGCGTTGTTGCTGGGGTTTCGATGAATCAGAGAAGTCACCTCCTGAAATGGGTAACCGCTTGCCACTTATTTTTTTCTTTTATTCCTACCACTTGGCTGTTCATCGCCTCTTCGCCACTATCTAAATGCGTGTATGTGTGTGTGTGTGTGTTTGTATGGATAGATGGAGTGTGCTCTATTCCGTATCAAATATGCCAAAGATACAGAACCACTCGAATTTTATTTACACGAAAGGAGACTACGTGTCAAGGTTGTGCGCACGCGTCGCGTATTTCCTATAATTGAATTACCATAATTCATCGATTACCATCGTACGGTTATGTAGGAAAATAACTTTTTTTTTTCTTTTATTTTGATTTCAGTTAAACGTCGCACAAATGATCGAGTGTGTATGTAGTGTAACGACGCAATTGAATGTGGGTGGCATGTAGTTTATTATTATCAAATGAGAAATTCTTGCATTCTTGTTTGTTATTGTTGTTGTTATTATTATTTATTTTTTTTTTCCTGACGCGTGAAAATATTATATGTAAAATGATTCACAGAATGCAATAATCACAATTATGAATACCTTCTCTCACTCTTATTTATGAATTGGCTAACAAAAGTACAATGCCAAAATATTGGGAAGAAAAAAAAAAAAAAATATTTCGCACTCAATTTTCTATTTAAAAATCCAACGAATTTTTTTTTATCCCATTTTTATTTTTTATCCAATACTATTTGCATATCAATGAAAGAAACATGAAGACAAAATAAATAATTATCCATGGCAAACAAAAAAATAAATAAAAAAAAAACAAACCCCTATATCAATCAAACGAAAGATTTAATTTTAATGTAAAGTAAAACCAATATCAAACTGAAATCAAATGAGAAAATAAATACGGATCAGTCATAAAGTTAATTTCCGGTTTGCGAGGCGTAAAAACAAATGAACGAACGTCTCTATATATATATATATATATATAATAAGAGAAAAAAGAGAGAGAGAGAGAAGAGGGAAAGCGCCACTGCATGGCGTCAAGACATCAAGACGAAAGACGAGACCACGAGCAGGTGTATTCACGGAAACGCTTTTGGAGTCAGCCAACCCGGGAATCCAACTTGCACATAGAATCTTGCCCGTAAGGGGAATGACGTATACAAGTATATATATATATATATAGATAAAAAAAACAGGGACGATGACGTGTCGTAAAAAAAAAAAATATAAAAAAAAACAAGAAAAGGATTCACCTTTCTACTGTAACACAGGTGCAACAACGGAAATTCTCTTCGCTCCATGAAACACCCCCTTTTTCTTTTATATTCTTATATTTCTAGTTATTCAATTTTCGCTTGGACGACGTTGATATATTTTCAATTTTTTTTTCTTCCCATCATCAAATGACAATAAACATCCACAATACCCCGTCATTATAACAATAACATTCACATAATATTGCACAATTATTTAATGTTTGTTATGAAATATAAATGACATGTTGCAATGAATAAACTTTTAAGATCGAATACAATATAATGAATAATTAATTTTGAGGTTATATTGGCGGTCGCTGCCCTCGAATGAGCAATTGTCTGTACGTTTATATTTAAATACACATATAAATATATATGTATATACAAAAGTATTTTCGTATACCCTCAGGGGCTTACAATATACCGGGTAAAGTGCGTCAAACATCACCCTCTCTACTGTCTGTTCGAACCCTCCAGTTCCCATGCGTTCGCACACAAATGGTACAGACACACATATATATATAGGAATCTACAATCTCACCCCTCGATGGGTACCACGATAAAATCGTCACGCTATTTTAATCAGCCCGCAGGAAGCCACATGTAAATTCAAAGCTGTGAGGGGCACACATAAGCCATCACGATCATCGAATCTATTATTTGTTAAATTTATGCGGGTATATATGTCCCATTTAGTGTTTAACTGTATTACATATCTGACAATACCATAAGTGGTGAATAAAAGACAATAATTATGAATGAGATAAAACAAGAAAAAAGAAATATAGAAAAATCATATAAAACAAAAATATAAAAGAATAAAATTGAAAAGTGTATTAATAAAATGGATTTGGAGGGGGAAAAAAAATATATATATATATATATATTTAATGACGTGGGGACATGACGATTTGCTTCGATGCTTATACGCACTTGTCGTCGCCCCATATATTTTTTTTTTTTTTATTATTTCCATGATTCTTCCCTCCACTTCTGTATCTCCCTATCATTGAGAGGGCGTGGAAGTAAATTGATATTTCGTCATTTGTGGGAGTGGATATTTGCATGTGTCTGTATATGTTTATGGTACAGTTGAATAAATATAAGTGTGTATAGGTATGCGATGGATAAAGTGAGGTTAGGATATGGTTGAGTGGCGCGATGAAGAAATGAGCGAAGCAAAAAGGGAGCGCGCGATATATTGTAAGTAGAGAAATGTGTCGACGATGATGACGATAAAAGACGAAGAGCGCGATAACCACGTGGCATACTTGGTAGGAGGTCAGTTAACAAGAGGGGAAAATTTAGAAGGGGAGGCCAATGCGATAAAAAAAAACACAAAACAAAAAAGAAAAAAAGATAATGATAATAATGTTCGTGAAATCATCAGGTAATGTCGCAAGGACACTACACTGTACACGTTAAAAAAAAATTCTTCAACTGTTTGAGGTTTTTATATATCATTCACTACAGCACGTGCATTATAAAGTTGAGTGGGGAAAAACGTCCGAACCGTTAGACATTCCATCGAAAAGTAGGTTGAATTCATTCTATTACCCAAGTCCACCGCCCTAAAAGTCACCAGTTATTTTTTTCTTTCGTTTCATTCCATTATTCATTTGATCGACCGTGAAACAGTTCAATCGACAATTAAATAAGGAAAGAAAAAAAAAAAAAAAAAAAAACATTATCACTAAATTCAATTAAGGTGTTCGCTATCTGACCCCAGAGAAACTAAAATGAAGATAAACGAAATAATAGAAGGAATAGAAAAAAATGAAATGTCGAGGAATAAAAAGAATGAAATGGTGGTAATAAAAAAAAAAAAAAAAACAAAAATGTTCGAATTGTGGATTAAATTCGACTCACCTGTTAATAAAAGTACGTTGTGAAATAGCGCACGCACACAAATAACTATTATATATTCGTTGAATTAAAAGTGAAAAAAAAAGTATCGAGAAAACGACGGGTGAGAGAGAGAGAGAGAGAGAGAGAGGAAAAAAAAATTGAAATAAAAACACTTACACAATTATCAAATATGCACATAAAACAATGTCGTTATAAACTCGTGGAAAAAAAAAAATACAATAAGAATGCGAAAGCGTGTGCGGAGCACAAAGTAAGCACACACCCGCGCGACATGGGGAAAAAAGGCGAACTGACTTGAAGGGAAGGAAGCAAACGCGCACGCAGCAGCAGCAGCAGCAGCAGCAGCAGCACCAACGTCGGTGAATCAAAATGAATGGCCAGACGGGGGGAGTAGAGTAACAGAGTGTAACTAACAGAGACAGACGATGAAAATGGCAGAGACGGGAGGGGGTGTAAAGCAAGAGGGCAAAATGGAAGGGAGGGGAAGACGTCTGGAGGGAGGATGGACGGCAAACGGACTGAGTCGACAACGATATAATATTGTGAAGCAAAAGAGCGCGCGTGTGTTTCGACTTACAGCACACCCTGATGGGCCTTGGGGCGTAGAATAGTATCGGCGCCTATGGACAACAGAACAGAGCAGCAGCAGCAGCAGCATGCCAACGTGCGTGTGTGTGTGTGTGTGTGTGTGTGTGTGTGAAGCAAGCAAAAGAGAAACAGTAACACAGATAGTACTGTGCACATGAAGAAAAAGAAAGAAATAAATAGAGAGATATTTACGCAACCCTCTCGAACAAAAGTTCATATAAAATGCTAAGCGATAAGCTCTTATACATTTTAAATATTTTCAATAACTATTATTCAATCATATTTAATAATTAATACGGTATTATTTATTTTTATTTATACTATAGGACATTGATGTAATACAAATGAATATAATCCTCTGATTCAATAATTATTGAATTATATTATTTACTTTTCAATGCGGAGGCGCAAATTGTTGGATATTTTTGTGTTGCGAGGGGACGTAAAACGCCCGCGCATTCACACACACACACACACACACACACATATATATATATACTCTCTGACATAAAGGATGACGATATTGTTGAAAATGTGTATACATACATAAATGTCAGAGGAGTGAGAAGTTAGGGGGAGGGGGAGGGGGGGCTGGATTGAAACGCGGAAACACATACAGAGAGTTAAGAGAAGAGACACCCGCGATTATTTTCAACCGAACGCTCTTCGTTACTTATACATACACACATACAAGAAACAAAACGTACACACGCATGCGTCACACACACACACACACACACACACACACCCACGGACGCTCCCCGTGTTCGCTATTTTGCTCACTCATTTTTTTTTTTTCTTCTCTCCCTCTACCTCACTCTTTCGTTTGTTCGCTGAATACTTATATCACCTTTCTCGCTCTACTCCTTCTCGCCCTCGTTCCTTGCGCCCTCTCTACTTATATATATAAATATATATATATATATATATATACAACATTTCTTCGTATAGTTATACAAACACTCGCACTCGAAACACACACTCACATAGACATACACAATCACCTCCTCTCTCTCTCTCTCTTTTGGTTTCCCTTCTGGCACTTGGAGTAATATCGATTCTGTTGGGTGGTGCGCGCGGGGTAGCGCCCGATGGCAACGACCCTGCACGGCCCGCACCGTGACACCGATGTTGCGAGAAAAGAGGAAAAAAAATAAAAATAAAAATAAAAATGAGTGTGGAGAAATCCTCGCTACACACATTTATATTACATACTTGGAGAGAGAGAGAGAGAGAGAGAGAGAGAGCATATGTGTGTGTGTGGTCAGATGATAACAATGTTGATAAGCAAATAAATATAACGGCACCAAGATTTATATATTTATCCCCTATTTTAACACTAGCGAATGTTTATTTATTATTTGGATTTGATAGAATGAAATGGAGACACAACCCCTGCAATGAAATTTGATAACGGTGCTTGAGGAGAACGGGGAAATAATCCAATGTATTATATACACACGGACACATTCACTTATGCAAACATATATACACACTGATGTGTGGATATATTGGTGTATATAAAATCCGTCTCCACTAGACACTATGTATGTGTGTATGTATGAATGTACTATTACCACTAAACGCGGCCACCTCCGTCTTGCCTCTCTTCTGTTGGTTATGTTTTTGCGACGTCGATGCAGTGTTGGCTTTTCCATTTGCTCCACCCCATTATATCCTTGTTGCCATTTTTCATATTAAATTCGCACACAAAATCGCGCATTAGCCCAAATAATATTTGACAATTGATAGAAACATGATACCGAGGCATTTGCAATAATAATTTTATATATATTTGCCACCCTGTATTATTATTTATCACATAGCACAATGTATTTGATTTTGCATTCACTTATTGACACTTACCTTGGCATTTTATTTCAGGGCGCGTCGTTGAACCCAACCGATAGGGTTGGTTGGACACACAAGATAGCCTCGGATCTCACCACACAAAACGGGGACGTGCGACTTGGCACAGAGTATACACGAAGCAGCAGCGCTCCTACGACGCCATGTCAGCAACTCGAGCCAGACTTCGGGGCGCACTCGGGTTAACTCGGTTCTATAGAATTCGTGGTGCGCCATCACGCGGCACAAACGGAATCTCGCCTACGCCCGTTCATCTGCGCACACTCAGCTTTCCGTTCACCGGCAAATTCACCGCTTACACGGTGAGCCAACACCCGCCCGTTTGCGCGCCCTCGTTCAACCAAACCACCGATAGCCTGTGCTCGATTTGCCGCTGCTAGCAAAACTCGTGGTGCGCTTGTTGCTATCGCTCTTTATACTATTGGGGGCTTGTGTGAGTACAAGTGAGATAAAACATCACGAGAAAATGCAAAGCAAAAAAAAAAATGATGAATAATGGCAAAGTTTAAGATACTCCGACAGATACAATATAGTCTATATAGTCTACACCCTATAAAATTTTCTATTATATCTTGGTGTTTCGCATTTGGTGCGATGGTATACTATCTGTCTTTTTCTCGCTTGTCAACCCAGTCTTTGAATCTTCTCTTCGCTATCGTTTTACTTTGCTTTCGCAATAGCCACCGACTGTGACTTCTTTCTCCTGCCGCATCATTTTGTATTACTCTGGCACTCGGTCACGAACGACAAACACAGCCCTTAAGTTCATCTCTTCTACTTTTACTCTTTTTCTCAAAACTCTCCTGTACATATATATATATATATATATATTTTTGAGATGGTGAGAGAGTTTCTTGTGCACATGAAACCTCACCCTCAATCGCCCTTTGAGAAATTGAGAGAGAAGGAGCTGAGTAACTGGACGGGAATTTATTTTTGCCTCTTTGTTCTTTGTGGTTTTTTTTAGAGTCGATGGGTAACAACGATTCTTTTTTTTTTTTTTTTTTTTTTTTCGTCTCTTTTCGCTTCCCTTTTATCGCCATCTTCTCTTTTTCTTTGGCTCCTCATCACCCACTTCAGTACCTTCTTTCATATATATATATGGTTGTATACTTTCTTGGCTTCATTCTGGATCCCCACGACGTCGAGCTCACCCTTCTTTAAATATTTCTTTACTTTTTATCCTCTGGCCGGCTTTATCTTCACTCTTTCGTTATTATTTTTTTGCCATTTGTTTAGTCGTTAATATTTCGCTGGTAAAAATTTCCAAGTTGGAGCAAAGAGTGAACGAGTGAGGAAATGGTAAAAGAGGAATGTGGATATGAAAACAAAAAAAAAATGGAGGTGGAAATATCCAAGGTGCACTTGATAAATTTTCTGGTGTTTGTATATTCATTGTAGAGTTCATTTACAATGAGAATAATTTTCATTCATTCAATTATTCATTCGATATCAATTGAATGAACAATTGTTCATTGATATCAAGTGTTTGAATTTATTTTTAGAGTAAAATTAAAAGTTTCGTTGGACATTTTGACATTATGGTTCATTGATTATTACAATTCATTTTACATTTTAATATTTAAATAAATTATTGGAAAAAGAGATATCGGAAATTTCGTGAAATTTATTGCAATACTGGATACAACAAAATAAAATGATAAATAAACATTTTCACACAATTTATTTATAAATATTTCGACAAATGGAGCAAAGAAAACAAAGTGGCGTGAAAATACTGAATGTTAATTAAATTAAACTGCTTTTTGTTTTCACATATCGAGTCACGTCATTAAACATTTAAATACCACGCCTAAACAATTGCATCCAACCAAAGAAAAAAAACATACACACAGCAATACGAGAAGAAAGAAAATCCCCATCATCACCTCACCAATAAAACTAATCCTTCATTATATCCAAACTGATATATAAATAACGAAAAAAAAAAAAATTACAAGTATATATATATATATATTTATACATCTACATACGTGTGTACGTTTAATTGGTATGTGTAAATATACGAGGACGTATAATGTTCATTTATATTGACGAGACCTATTTTCGTCCCTTTTTTTCTTCTCTTCACATCTATTAATTCTGTCCATTTATCTATTTATCTATCTAACTCCTGCAATAATGCATATAATACCAATGTATCAACATATATATATAATGTAGATGTATTTGTCGTTCGCCCTCGCGTAATACACTTGATCGCCCAATCGCCAATCCTTGTACGCGTTATTCGCGCGCGCGTTACAAATGCGACTAGACCGCCACCACCTTGACACGTTTACCCCGACACGCGAGTAAAGTACTGGCGCGCATAGCTCTCTTCATGTCATCATATATATATATATATATATTATTTGCCACCGTATATAACGTAGCGTATTTTTTTTTTTCTTCTTTTTTTTTTTTGCATCGTAAGCAGAGAGAAATATTACACTGGGCGCAACGCATTGTACAGCGACATGTTGTCATCAGTGACGGCACGACGAAATAAATAACACAATGGGGGAAGAAATATATTTAATTTAATTTCACATGTTTATTGTTGTACAATTTATCAATGGATTTTGTGGTTTTATATTTATTAGTTGGAATTATTAAATGACAGGGGGGCGTTTACATTTCGTTTCTTTCCTTTTTTTTTATTATAAAGCATCGCGAAATTCATTTACAAATATTTAAAGTAATATCATGTAAATTTTTATTTGTATAAAAGCAATTGATTATTTGATTTTTTATCGTTTATTTGCAATGTCAAGGTATATGTGAGGGGGTGAAAAGTATTGAAGACACGCGAAATTCCATGGGGAAAAATAAACAAAAAAGAAAAATACAAAACGATACATTATACAAAAATATATTTATATATATATATTTTTATATTTGGTGGATGGTTTGATAAAAAAGCCTGAAGGCTGTGACTACGCGGCACAGACGAATCAGTGAAAAAAAAAAAAAAAAAAAAAAAAAAAAACATACATGCAAGCGAGAGTTGAGAGAACGAGTGAAAGAGAGTAAAGAAGCGAGAATGTATTGAAATAGAAATGGGCGCGAGTGAGAAACCGCGATAAAAGCAAAGAGGGCGAGAGCTGTGAAGAGGACGACGGTGGGGCTGCGAGCGGTCCCTCAGGGGCGTGCTAGGGGGAGGCGTAAAGGGGGAGATAGTCGCGCAAAAGGGGGGAATAGTGGGGACAAAAAGGGGGCGAACATTCAAGCAATGTGGGCAAAGGGGGCGAAGGGGATATTTGACTCCACCAACAGTGTGTGTGTGTGTGTGTGTGTATGTAATACCGTGTTTATATGTATGCACCTATATGCCTATGGTCTATAGTGTCCTTGGCTTCGCTCTAGCAACATAGAGTCGACGAGTTCTACTCTGATGCCTAGTTGGGGCCTCCTATAAGTAAGAATCGTGAAACTCCCGGCTGCGACGACTCTCTCGCGCGCGCCCACGGACGCTCCAGTGCTGTATCACGAGGGCGAGCCACTCCCTCATCACTCACACCATATATATATATATATGCGTGTTCACTCTTGACATCACGCTAATTCTTTATTTCCATCTGTATTATCTCATTGGTATATTCAATTATGCAATGTCCTACTTGTTATTAAATAAATTCTAAATATGCAGGATATGTATGAAAGTGCGATATGAAACATTTCGGGATTGTTCAATTCTTTATATATATATATATATATGCATGCGAGTGTGTGCATGTATATATATATGTTTACTTTCAAGTAGTAGGGGACAGCGCCAATCGTTCAAGTAGTAAAGAGAATGGAGTTTCTGGCACGAGTAAAATTCACATTTGAATCTGCACGAGTGCACTGTGTATGAAAGTGCTTTTATAACTACTGAATACAATAATATATATATATATATAAATTCCCACGGATATTATTTTTGTAAAGGGATGATTATAAACACGCATAGACATCTACATGAAAAAGATTGTACAGTGAAACTCTTGAATTAGACATAATGAAATGTAGCAGCAGGGTGTAAATTACAGTTGATTCACAAATGATCTCGGGGCTTTTTATATGTTACTGTTCTTTATGATATATATTTTTATTTTTTTTTTTGATTTTGTTTTTTGGAGGCTGTTGGTGACGATGGGAAAGGATTGTATTGGGTGAAGCCAGCGATAAAGTTACATCGCGGGGGCGTAAAAAGATATAGAGTGGGACGTGAAGGGAGAAGGAAGAAGTGAAGCAATGGCTGCGCGCGTTGTTGCTGCCAGGGTTGTCGACGACAAGATCGTGAACGCTTATATAGACTCAAAGAAAGGGGAACAAGGAGTATAGCGGGGGAAGAAACGGCGCGTTGGCGAGTGGCGAGCGTTGGTGGGGAATAAGAGGAACACAAGTGAGCGAGAGAGAGAGAGAAAGAGTGGGAAAGAAAAAAAGAGACGCATGAGTATATATATATATATATATATGTATACACTGATACATATACATTTACAGATACGCAGAGCAAGGGACGGGGGTTGAGGAGTCAAGAGAGAGTTTTGAGTAGAGTATACACGTGTCGCGCTTCATCGGGGTGTTGACCCCAAATAGCTTTTTCACTATGACGTAACTTTATAGTTTTAATGTATGAAAAAAGGGTTGAGAAATATTATCAAATAATATTTTAATGCATACGTTTATATGTTATATATATATTGCACCGCAGTCATTATTCAGTAATGGTCATTTTTTATTTCAATAAACCAATTTTTATTTAATTGTAATATTTTCTTTGTCGCTAAATATGGATTATGGATTTAGGTAATTTCACGAAAATTATTTAATAAAATAATCTGTTATATTGATGGTATTTTTAATTTGAGATTTGATTAAATGAATGGATTTATTTTGGATAAAAATATACATTGCTATTTTTTACTATACAGTTATATGTAATTGAAGAATTTAATGGTGGGTGGATGGGTTGAAATGGAATATTCAATATGTGAATATCAATATAAGATATTTTATATTCATTCAGCCATGGATTATTAAAAAAAAAAAAAAACGAAAAAATCTAAAAAATCATGTTAATTTATTGTTGATTTAAATAATTGTCTACCATGAATAATTAACAAATACATATGGATATTTTCTATCGAAATGTATTCAGCTAACCATCATCAATACGATTAATAGCAATTGTTATACATCGATATCTAAACATAAAGCAAATTATCACAGTTTGAAAACATTAATCGAAAAAATTCTCTCTGTCTATATAAATATATATGTCCTTAATTTTTTCTCTCCCGTTTTCTTTTCATATTGCTTTCTTTTTTTTTTTTCTCCTCATCGTCAACATCATCATCGCCGTCAAATCGTTTCCTTGTTATATTTTTTATACATATATATATATATAGAGAGAGAGAGAGAGAGATAAAAAGCCTATACAGTTCTACACACAAGTTCTTTTGGATCTCGTTTGTGTGTTTATGCCCAACGAGTCGACGGGATGGATACTACCCGTTATGTGCACGACACAACGATCCTTTCATTCGACTCGAAACCCACTTGCGACCATACGGCGACACAATATATATATATATATATATATATATGGATATGTCTATATACATATATACACTCTCTTTTACGCGATTGTACAGTCGATGACGATGCGCCACACTCGCGTTCTATTGTGTACACACGTGGCTCTTCTTTACCCTTCTTCATCTTATTCGCCTTTTTCTTCTTCTTCGTCTTCTTCACCTCCGCGTCGCACTGCTCCCACTTCTGTTTTGTCTTTAACTCTTTCGTATAGATGGCTCGTGTGGATTTTCGCCGGGTATAACGGTAGCCAGTATGGCAGCATTCACCAAGCAACAGATTAATGTGAATAAAAAATGAAAAAATACTACGCAAAATCCAAATAATTTTATTCCATTTTATTTCCATTCATCATTTTCTTCACGGACATTTAATCTATAACATTCACTTGTCTATTGTGTCGCGTTTTATTTCTGATAAATTTTCATTGGCTTATTGGCAATTACCACTTATGCGATTAGGAAGTGAATTTTTTTTAGGGGGATGAAATAGATAATGGGGAAAACGGAAAACGAGGCTTTTGTTTTTTTTTTTTTTTTTTTTTTTTTTTCGTTCACCGGATGCGAAATAATGAGCAAGTGGTAGATAAATATCTGAGGCTCATCCACGTCACACTCTTCTGTCTTCTCTATTCTCTCTCTATTTTATTTTATTGTTTTTTTTTTCTTTACTATATTTCCCAATTCGTGTTGAGGATAATATATAAATGTTGTATACGTTTATATACATATATACATATTCATTTATACCATTGTGGTTAGTGCAATCGGGTGACGTTTCTTTTTTTTTTTTCAAACTACGCAGGTTTCTGTCTTTTCAGTATGCTTATAAATAAATATATATATATATATATATATATCTGTATGTTTTGTAATATGGATGGACTTTCTATGCGTGTAGTGGCACTGTCGGCAATTGAGGAAAAAGAACGTGAAAGATTATGTGCATAAACGATGGTTTTACATTGAGGGAGAGTGTTAGAGCAAGAGAGTATAAGCAAAAGAGAAAAAGAGAAGAAAAAAAAATATATAAACGCCCACTTTGAGAAACGGTTCACGCGTTGCAACATTCTATATACTACAAAAGTGTGATGTCTCGATAACGCTGGCCCCATTTTCATTTTTTTTTTTTTTTTTATCTGCTGCCTAAATATCTTCCTATTTACTTTCTCTGATGCAATGAATTTAGTTGATCATTTTTCATTGCTATTTATAAAATACGTAATATTTATTCAATTGATTTTTTTTTCCTCTTTGCATTTTTATTCTTTACAGTTGTAGCATTTTTCCGCTCACACTGTTACATCAATGACGTGAGAGTGTGTTGGAACACAATTGCAAGTGTACCTATACATATATATATATATATGTGTAGTAATATGTTAATAATTTGTCTTGACTCGTGCGACTGCCACGCGTATATGCAATTTGCATCTTCATTTGCATCCTCGTCCTTCCCTTTAAATATAAAGGTAAAAGAGAAAAAAAGGCAAAAACATTTATGTATATATATATATATATTTTAGTGAAGATAAATCCATCCACGTGACGATGAATAATAGTGGAAATGCGGAAATAAAGTGACTATAAATATACGGCACAATATATATTTATATTTATGTATATGAAAATATAGGGAGGAGAGGGGAATATAAAAACGGCCGCACTTCCCTTGCAGTTCACAATGAGACGAACATTTGTACAATATTTTTTTACCGCATTTATAGACTTCACTGATGTAAACTTTCTCGGTAGTTCTATAGAACGGTAGCCAACGTGAGATTACCCTTATCCCATAGTATAAAGTCTGCCTGTACATCCGACCGCAGCAGGATATTCTGAGAAAACCGCGGACCTCTCTCGCATCGTGTGGCCATCACCCAGAAGGCAAAGACGGAAAACCATCGCGTAACAGTCGAGTCATTTAGTTTGAAATAGAAATAAAAATAATGATAATAAAATAAATAAATAAATAGTAAAAACTTCTCTCAACCATTGTATTATTTTATTTATTTTTTTCTTTCTTTCTTCTTTAAGATATTCTCACGCGTATTTTCGCACAAACTCATAGACAAACATTTTTGCACTTCCAACTTCAAAAGAATGATATTGACGAAAAAAAACAAATATATATATACATGGCTATGCGGAAAAAATTTTTATTTTTTATTGAAGAGAAAAATTTTCTTTTAAATTGAAATAGCGATTGGTTTTTTTTTTTAGTAATAAGTGACTGAAATACTATAAAATATATCATATCTATGTAGATGCTGTAAACCGAGGTTCTATGATCTACCTCTCTATATCGAAATTATGAAAATGCTCGGAAATTCCATATTAATTAATTCCTACTCGTCATTCAAATTTTATGGCATGAATAAATCATTTGCACGAGTAAAAACTTTATCATTTTTAATCACCTGAGCTATCTACCATTAATTAGTACGTAATATCTTCTTTTCCATACCAAATAATTAAAGAGAATTATAATTATAGCGTATAAAAATAAATACTATTACAAATTAAACAGTTAAACACAGATAGAGGATAAGAAATCCAAAAAAAAAAAAAAAAAAAAAGAAGAAATCCAAGAGAGACAGGACTTTATGGCAGGATAGAAAGTAATTTTTCGAACATAAGGAACTTATTAGCTGAATTGTTTTTCTGCAGCCAATGGATTCGCAATCAAAAAAAAAAACAATAGTTAAAATGAGGATGGAAACGCTCCAGAGAGCGAGTGAGATACTCAATGACAATGTAAAAAGGATAAAGCGAAAAAAATAATAATAAAATCCACACACATATCTAAACAAAATACAGATATATTTTACTGTAACAAAAAAAAAAAAAATAATAATAATAATAACTATCAAGTGTAAAAAAAATTTTGTTAAAGCGAGGACAGACAGAGTGAAAGAGATAGTGAAGGAGAGGATAAGAGGATATAGAAAAAAAAAAAAAAAAAAAAGAGGGAAAGAGAGAATCAGAGAGAGATTCGGTGGCAGGATAAAAAGAGCCCGTGGTCGTATATGACCAGAGGCCGTGGCGCGGCGGTATAACGGCGTGCATACCATACTTAAACGTTAGGAAGGGGGTTGACTCTCGAGGGACATTGCTCCCTGCCTCTTTTCCCTCTCTCTCTCTCCCCCTCCCTCTCTTATTCTCTCTTTCTCGCTAGTATGAAGCAAAGCGCCATCATGCTGACGTGCCACGTACACTACTCCAGAAACGATATCTCCCGTCAACAAAATATATCTCTCCTCCTTTTGCATTATATTTTTTTTTCCCATACTCATCATATTTGTCTTTGCCAATAAAATTCTTTTTGCCTTTTAATAAATGCAAATTAATAGGAAGATAAATTGTTTAATTAAGCTTTCTTTTATTACGCAATTTCGCTATTATTTTCTTTTTTTTTTTGTTTACATCATTTCATCAAAAATAATACTATGTAAAAATGAAGGAAAAAAAAAAAAGAAGTGTTGTTGAATTCAATTTATATTCATTGTAGAATATATGACTCAACAGGTGGACTTTTGTTCTCTCTTTTTTTTTTTTTTTTTTTTTTTTTTCATCTGTCTGGCTCTCTTTTTTTCTCGCCCTTATTTCTCTTCCCACAAAGATACACGAGAAAATATAAATATGTCTCGTTCCTTATATTTATCCTCTGACTACGACGAGTTTACCCCAATGCAAAAAAAATTTACGCCCTGTGCTATATATGAAAATTTCCCTTCACTTTAATCCCCTCATTTTCTTCTGTAAAATAAATTTAATTTTTATCTATTTTTTTCTCTCTTGCTGCATCCCCTCAACATTTCTCCACTTCCGCCTGAATTTTTCTTTACATTCCAACTCTTAACGTCGTCCATACATCTAAATATATATTTTTATATATCATTGGAGGCTCTTCTTTACAGTCGTTCGCACCCTCTTAAGGGCTAACTTACATCCTAACCAAACCTCATACCAACAACATTTTATATTTTCAGATATAAATAAAAAAATATATACGTGTGTATGCGAGAGTGATATGCAAAACTCAACCCTCATATACTTAAATTCGTACAAAGTAACATGTACACACAAACTCATAGACATTTGAGTGTGCATAAAAACATTGACGTTGTGAGATAGACTCCTTTTTCACTCTTTACTTATATACATATATATATATATATTACACTTAACCATGTGCAAACCTATATGTAAACACGGATATACCTACATTTACGTACCATGTCCATATTGTTGCGAATATGAATGCAAAGACTTTGATATTATTATTATCGTTTTTTTTTTTTTTCTATAATACCGCGTACACGCGACGTCACTCACGTAGTCTATTGTATAGACTTATATACTATATACAACACCACCGCCACCCACTGCCGTCGTCGTCGCCGTCGTCGTCGTCGTCGACACATCCCTCTCCTCGAAGGGTCGTTGCTCCCCCAAGGACAACGACCTTGCGCGCGTCTGCGGCACAGCCAACCGTTCAAAACGGTTCTGGGTTCCCGGATTCTTCTCTCCCATTACCAATTGGCTTCTCTCCTTTTTCCACTGGCACCTCTTTGCAGTGTCGTTTTACCCTTTCTTGCACCACCGCTCTCTCTCTCCCTCTCCCTCTCACTATCTATCTATCTGTCTCCCACCTTTTTATCTCTCACTGTCTTTTACACACTCTCCACTATCTCCATTCTTCTTTTATGCTCTTTCAGTTTTTGTTTCTCACTCTCCTCTTTCTCTCTTAGTTCAAATGTTTCTGTTTTTTTTTTTTTTTTTTTTCCTCTTAATGATTCTGCGCTATTTTCAACTACTATCTGTATCGTCTCGCATCGCTCCGTTCAATCTTCTTTTTTTGTTTCACCAGCTCTCACTCTCTTCCTCTCTTTTGCTCCTTCTCACTCTTTTCTTCCTTCACTGACTTTTCCTACTCTCAATTTTTATGTTTGGTATATTTTAATTTTATTTCAAGAGAATATTGTACAAACTATTTCAAGTTTTACATAAATTTTTCGTATATTTTTTGTTGCAATTAATAATCGAATATAAATGCTCTATATAGTTTGTGTAAAATGAAATTATTTTAATTGATGCATTGAAATAAAATAAATTGTTGTATGGCCATTTTGAATGTTGCAGATTGTAGTGAAATCATTAAAGAATAAATGTGAAAAAGAGAAATTAATTTCTTTTATTTTTGTAGGAATTGAAAATAATTCGATGCTGTATTGCTATATTTATTTATTATTTTATGGCATTTCAATTATTTATTTTATATGAAATATCGAATTACAATTTTTCTCGTGAAATTATTATAAAATGTTATTGGTATTTTTTATATTTTCTCCCTTCAACAATTCCAATGAAAAATAATAAAGATAGAGAGATCTGGTTGTTACAAATGTTTATTTAAAAACACACTTGACGCAATAATAATCCATTGAATACTAATTATATCATAAATTCTATCTATATTTACAAAATATTTTATAGATAAAAAATTAATTTATTCATTATTTACAAAATAGTGACAATTTTTTCTTACAATTCCCTGTTGAAAATTAAATTTTTCTCATTGTACATTTTCAATTCCATCGCAATTATTTTTTAAAACTTTGCCACAAACTACTGATAATATCTCAATTATATTATTTAAAAAAATGAATAAATATAATTATTTTATTCAAAAAATTTCTCAAAGAAAAAAAATAAAAATAATAATGCATACTGTCATTTCTATTGTGATTATTCATAGTCACAAGTAATTGAAAATTTAAATGATATGTTGCCGAGTTAATGTGTAAAATATGTCATGTGTGTACATAGGTAAAAAAAAAAAAAAAATAAATAAATAAATAAATATAATATTGAATGGAGAAGTATCGATATGCAATAGCTGTCGTCGACCCAAATGCCCCCTGCGTTGTCGCCACTGGCGCTTGTCCCTTTACCCCATGCTTATTTTTTCTTTCTCCCTTTTTCATCGACTCAACCGCACACAGGCTTTTTTTCTATACACACACACAGACACACGCTCTGTGTGAATCCGCACAATGGTCGAATGACTGACTTGATCATCCCAAGAATTTTCTCCAAAAACTTTTTTCTTTCATTCTTTTCCTCCCGTTTTTTTTTTCCCTTACCGAATTTGAAGGTTCGAGGACCTTTGAAATTTGTTATACCATTTCATTGTGTTACACCTGCCAGAAATGTTAGACCTGTCGACTTTACGCCACTTTCCTCACTATTGTTGTGTATCTATACACACACATATATATATATATATATATACAGGTGCTATTGACCTATATCCATTCAGTTTAAACCACTAATTTATTTATTTTTTATTTGATTTGTATATTTTCATTTTCTCAAAGTCTTAACTTCACTTTTCCATTAATATTTCTTTATCAATATGTAAATATTCTCTATGCTACCTACACTATTATACTGAAATTACCATATATATATATATATATATATATATGTTCTACTTTAAGTTTAGCTGAGAAACAAATATAGATATACATATCAATGGAAATGCATGCGTAAAAATTTAAGTAGAACTCTCGTAAAATATTTTTAAAACGTGTTTAATAAATATGTGTGTCGATAGTTGGAGTTGAACGAAAGCGCATGCAGAGAGTAAATAACGCACCCGCGCACAGCAACATACACAGTATATACTACAATACCACATAACCAACATCAACGTCATCATTATCATCATCGTCGCTGTCGCACGTATACAAACACACTAGCCCGAATGACGCAATCGCAATCCCAAGGCGCGTACCAAAGCCTCACACACTCTAAAGGGAAGGAACAAAATGTTGACCTACTAAAGTCACTCTGCCGCTTAACTCGTTGCGCTTCGTCTGCTTCCTTACATATCTTATGTACATGAATATGTGTGTGTAAATATACACGTCCAAACACGCAAATACGTGCTTTTAGATAGCTATGGATATAGATAATCGATCGTGAGAAGAAGAATATGATTTGATATGGAATAAAGTACTCATTGCATATTTTTGTGTTTTTTTTTTTTTTATTGGGTAATATCGAGAGAATAAATAAATAGAGAGAAGAATAGGTATAAAAGTGTATCTTTTTTTTTTTTTTTTTTGATTTGGAATGAGAATATAGTGTGGATATGTGGGGGAACATTGATATGTGGAATGTTACAACGTATCAAGTGGAAAACAGGAATAGACTGGAATGCTGATGAAAACATGAAAAGTAGGGTGGGTGGTTCAAAAAAAAAATTTCGTTTTTTTTTTCTTTGCTCTTACCCTCTCAAATGTTTCTATATGATGTAAAAAAATTAATCCTCTGAAATAGTGAGCGGTGTAGCGCAACTGTAAGAGGTGGCTATTTTTATTTTAGTTTCCCATTTGATTAACATGGGAAAATTTTGATTTTTATTGAAATTGAAATTTCATGTAGTCTACTACTCAATTTTTCACGAATTAATATAATATAATCTTGAAGCTGACTTCTTAAGCTTTACAAAATTATATAATTACGTAATATTATCACAATTAGAAATTTTTTTATTACAGTGAAATGTAGATTTATTCAGATGGCTCTAACTGATCTTTTAATGGTGATAATAATTCGTTATTATACAGTTTTGGAAAGCTTAAGAGGTCAGCTTCAAGAATATCTCGTATTTATTTGGAAAAACATTGAGTAGATTACATGAAATTTCAATTTGAATAAAAATCCAAATTTTCTCCAGTTAATCAAATAGGAAACTAAAATAAAAATAGCGACCTCTTACAGTTGCGCTACAGCGCTCACTTTTTTTTGAGGATTTTATTTTTTGCATCAAATAAAAACATATGAGAGCGTAAGAGCAAAGAAAAAAAAATAAAAATTTTTTTTTTGAACAACCCTAACTAATGAACAGACATGTCAAAATAATAAAAATTAGTGCAAGTATTGAAGAAATTTTGCATATGCCAATGAATTTTTTCTAATGTTTGCAGTCATTTGTAGTATTTGAAGAGTATCATTTTATATTGACATATTAATTTCCATCAAATATTGTTTGTTAAAAATTTTTATTGTTAACATTTCCCACTATTTATTAATCATAAAATTTAAACGTTGCATTTCATTATTTATTAGATATTGATCGACTGCGTTCAAATTTTCGAAATTAAAAAAATCCCTGGTAACAAATTTAAGAAAAAGTAAAAACAAACTTCAATATTGTACTTCATAAATGTGAGGTGTACTAAAAATAGAACAAATTAATAATCACCTCATCTACTTCTTTTCTATTCACGCATTAAAATTCAATATATCTATACAACAATTTTAATTTTTTTAACGATGGCAGGTTGAAAATAATCCCCAATAAATGTGCACTGGCTGCTATTATACATAAAATACTCACATTTACCCTCGTACCCACACACATATAGAAGAAACACCGCCGTCACGGCGTGGTGACTTTTTGACGCGTGAATACGCCCTTTGTTCATGATTCGAGTGAATGTTGTTCACTCACTCGCGCACTTGGACATTTCTATACTTCTCTCTATCCTCGGTTTAACAGCCCTTTGTTCGTCCTGCTCAAACGCGTCCGTTTCTCCCCTTAATAATATATATATATATATATATATAAATGTTCTGAAAGCACATCCAAACACTATGGAAGGCGTGCAGGTATACACATGTATACAAATGTGTATTGAGCAAAGTGAAAAGCAGTCTCTAGTGTATAGTGATCAAACCACACGTATACCACCTCATATATGTACATATGTGTTACAATGTATAAACGGCCATTTCGATTTCAATTCGATTGTCGAAGGGTTCATGTGGGCCTGTATAGAGCAGACGCGTTTGAACAGGTACCTCAGACATTTTTTTTTCTCTTCACTATTTTTTTTTTTTTTTTTTATATACATATAATGGGTTTTAATGCTATGTGTATATATATATATATATATATAGTGTATGTTAGCTATTTATTTTTATTTTGTATTCAATTCCACCTCCTCTATTGTGGACCAATGTCAAGAGAATTGTAAGCACAGTAAGAGGGAAGTTGCAACAGGTTGCTGGTGGTATTTTAATGTCAATGATGTGTTGTTTTTATTCCGCTCTTTTGAAAACAAACAAAAAATTAAATAAATTTTATTATTGATTGGGGATTGAGGATATAACAATAGAGCATCAATTAAAGTGCAATTTGTGAATTAAAATGAAATATTTCATAAATTTTTAGCAATAATAAGTTTATTTTATTTTTCTTTTTTCCATAAATTGTTCAGGAATTTTTCCAATGATTTTTCATTACTGTATAAAAATAGGACTGTGAGTATTTATGATGGAATGTATTTGAATTCAATAATTGATTGCGCGAGAAATATAATAAATATGAAGTAAAATGCGCGATGATCTGTTCAACATCTTTCGAGTTAAAATTTTTACATTGTGGGAAAAATTGCTTATTGCTTTCACCATAACTATAACAATATACAGTATACCAGAAGGTGTATAGTCGACGATATCATTTTACATCCTCCCCTTTTTGTTATAAAAATCCCACATTATTTTTTTTTTTTCCGGGATATAGAAATTTATTGATGAGAGAAAGAGCTCATGGAAGGCAAAGCGACCGCTTGTTTTTCCTTTTTTTTTCAAGCTTTATTCCACCCTCATATATTTTATATATATATTATCACCCTGATGTGTAGCCGATTAAGCGTATTACGATACACGATCCCATACATATATATATATATGGGGGACGGATCGACGAGCAATGAATTTACACACCTACTCCTACAAACATTTATACACCAATAATTGCATTTTATAAATGTAAATTGGCTGTTGTCCAAAGTCTCCTATTTTCCATATGTATAAATTAACATTAACAAAACCATTTTATTCAGAAAAGATAAATTGTAATAATAGAAAAAGTTCTCTTGCTTTAATAATCATAAATATCATAAATAAATTGGGGTTAAATAAAAAGAAATCTTTTGAAAAGTGTAAAGTTATTTTTTTAAGATTGTCATTGTAAAGCCAATCACCACCTGAGATAATAAACATTTTTGTTTTTCATCCCCCCCCTCCCCCGAGGGATTATTTACCAACATATTCAACAAAACTTGTATAATTATATTGAAAACATCAGCTATAAACTCACCCTCTAATTAACAATTCAATATTGTATTTTGTATTTTTATTTTTATTATTCACATGTTGAAATATTCAATTCAAAACATCATCAATATTAAGCAACATTGCATAAAAAAATAGTAATGAAATTATATTTGTCAGCTCGAATACGAAAAATAAAAAGAAAAATGTTATTGCTGTCCGAATAATTGATAAGAAATTATTAGATTGAAATAACAATTGGCCATTTGGTGGATAATGGACGAGTGAATTGATAAAAAATGAATTAAATTATTTATCAATTGAATTATTGTATACTATTAATATTTATAGGAATGTGTATCTAGTGTGGTGGCGGTGTTTGCGGCAGGGTATACCTACGTACAGTGTATATGTACTGTTGGTAAATGGCCTCCAACCATGGATATAATATGTACAGTGTAACGTAATATTGTGTGGGAGCGGCCAGCTCCCAGGGTCAACGGCCCCCGCAACGTCACTACCATTGTTCACCAACAACCCTAGTCCGACGAGTCAAAGCGGGAAATATATATAAGCGCCCGCGCCACATTCCCACCAATACATTCTTATATTGTCGTTGTGTCTTCACCATATAACGCATTGCAGCACACACGCATGTGCACACACATCGAATTATATACTTACATACACTCGGGTGTATTTTTCTATTTAAATATTTCAATAGATTTTTCCAATGGTTAATTTACTTCCGTTCCATTTCTCCGTTCAAACTTATTCCCATTCATTACGTTACTATCACACAGAAATACATTCACACATTTATACACACACACACACACACACGTGACGCACGCACGCACAAATTGATTCATATTTTTTTATTGTATATTTCAATTTAATATTCATTTTCTATTTTTTTCCTTTTTGTTTGTAGAAATCCAGTTGTCGTTGGGGAGTAAATAGGGGAGGTTTGTGATAGCATATTTTGTAGCGTGATAAGATATTTCAGTGAACGTCTTTCTGTATGTGTATAGAAATGCATCATATTATTTTATTTTTTTTTTTTTCTTTTTATTCATGATAAATGAAAAGAATACATTATGTATTTGTGGAATGAATTTTGTGGTTGTGAGATTTACATTTAGACTGTTAAAGTTCATATATGTGAGGACACTTTATGTTTAGTTTACTATATGTAGATTGTTCACCTGTATGTGTTATGTTAGTCATGTCCATTTGTAAGGTATAGTACATATATTCATGTATGTATTGTGTAGCAGCCACCATGTTTTTTCTACATCTAACTAGATTTTTTTTAAGTTCGCGTGACTGGACTAAGATTCAGTCACTGACGGACGCTATTTCCTGATTTTCAAAAGTATGTAAAGACATATATTAATTAATTTAGATTCATTTTCTTTTCCCCGTCCCCCCACTCAATGTCCAATACTTCATTTTATTTATATTGATGTAATATTTATTTTATAATATGACGTATCAATAAATTTATTGTTTGAATATTTTTATAATTTTTACTTGAGATTTTTTCTTTTTCGTATGACTTGAAGTTGTCTTGGGCTTTAATGACACTGATGGTCAATTATAAATATGAAAAAACCTCAAGACTTGGAGATAATTTTACGCTTTACGCGTTTGCTTCTCAAAATTGTGTAGTTTTTTTCTTCAAAGCAAATACGTTCCATAATACAAAGTCAACATCACTTAAATGCTGTCGTTTATTTTAAGACAAACCTTCAATTTTCATCTGATTGTTCAATCAATTAATCAATTGATTAATAAACAGACATTAATATATCGTCAATATAATTACGTGGAGTGATATAAAATATTTATATATAATTTATTACACAACTGCAAATAATAATTAATATTTTAGACAGAAATGCAATTACAAAAAATCAAATTACCAAATCTTCATTATATTTTCAAATGAAATAAACCCCCAATAAATAATACACCGCCATTACCACAATACAAATGAACAAAAAAAAAATTAATGTCAAATAAAAATTAAAGAGAAAAAAATAAATAAATGCCCACGAATATTATGATAACTTGTCAAATTATTGCACATATCAATAACGAGTGACATAAGATTATTATTGTATATATATATATATATATATATATATATCATATGACGAATCCATGAAAGCATCAAGTGCAAGGAGCGAATTGGAGAAGTAAAGTCGGGCTTGTTGTGTCGTTACCGTTAAGCCGACTTCCGCCTGTGTATATACCCACCTACCTACCTACCTACCTACTTTCATCCTCACCATCTCCTTCAACATCTTCACCAATACACCAATAAAATACATATACACAAGACAGTACATGTAAAGGCAACTCGAGAGTCCAACCGAGCGCATTTATTTCGCTTATGCTCTATACTCAACGCCGCCGCCGCCGCCACAACCCGTGGAATTTTCTTATGTGAGAGGAGAGCCCCTTATAACTTGAACGGTTAATCCCATATGAGATTCCTTCTCATTTGCCACACAACCATATCTACATACATATACTCTACCATTAACATTGGTATTTAATTGAAATGCATGAGGATAATATGTATGTATACATATACATATAATAAATTATGTAAATATAAAATGAATGGAAAGTAGAGAGACTAATCCAACTGAAATGCCCTTGGTGCTCTCTCTCTCTCTCTCTCTCTATTGGCCAAGGTATAAATAAATATATACAATATGGTATATATTTTATTTAATTACACCCTTTTTTTTTTTTGTTTCATCCTATTGTATTGAATAAAATTATAAAATGTCTTCCAGCCCTTCCGCCAATATACCACAATATATTTTTTACATATTGTGTGTAAAGTTGTCTGGTTGCGCACACGACACGCCACGACCAAGTAAAGTGGGTTGACTTCTCGTCTATCCTCATCTCTTACTTCTCACCGCGCACGGCCTCTTCATTTCTTTTTTTTTTTTCTTTTTTTACGTATATATATGTGTTTGTATTTGTGTGCATGTGTACATATAAACTCGAGCATACCCCCTGCTCGTTCAACGACCCCACGCGTATACGCACGCATGCACGCACGTGACGAGGAAGAATATGAGCGAGAAGGGAAGATAAAGATATGAAAGATATATAGTGATATGTGTATATAAGAATGAAAAAAGGAGAAGAAATGTTGAGTGAAAGAGAGATGGTAATATAAAGTGCCAGGGAACGAGGACTTCGGGTTGATTTTTATAATACTGGTTTTGTCTATACTAAACTGTAGACTGTGATATGTGTATAGTTATGGGTATAGCTATACATGTCTGTCCCTATTTTACACTACGCTCATATATTGTGTATGCACACACTTATTATTATAAAGACCCTTGAGTTGATTCACACCTGTATTAAATCTATGTAAAAAATACAAATGAGTCTTTGACAGAACCTGTTCAGTCTTCCACTTGTCACCCAATTTATACATTTTCTTACATACGACAATAATAATTAATTAAATATTAATTTAATTTATTCGTCTTCATTTCATTTATTACTTTTTTTTTTTTTTCTTTAATTGTTCATTTAAAGTTTATATATATATATATATATAAAAATATTTATTATGTATATGTAGATGTTTAATATGGAGGTGGTGAAGGTAAAGGGGTCGCATTCAAGACCGGAAACGAGGGCGAACGCCGTTGCCTTTCCGGAAGTCATAACTTCCGCAAACTTTGCCCTCTAACACACATCTATCTATCTATCTATCTATATATATATATATTTATTTTCTTCTTTTTCTTATAGTGTCTCTGTATTGTAAAAGCCACGACCCCAAAATATACCTCGGCTTTCAACTTAAAAATCTACATCCCTTCTCAATACGTTGGAAATACTCTCACCCTCGTTTTCCAAATTATTTCCCAACCTCCATATCTATATATATATATATATACATTTACACGTGCAGATGTCTATATCCTTGGGATTATCCTCGGTATTTATGTCCAATACGTAAAGCAAAAAAAAAAAAAAAAAAAAGAAAACTAGAAAGAAAGAAAAAAAAAATAGAGCTCCATAAACGCGTGCGAGCCCAGTGCGTTCACCTCGTTCCTAATTCACCGGTTGAGAACTAAAACGAAAAAGACAAAAAAAAAAGAAATGAAATAAAATAAATGTGTCATTCATTGACTTGGACGCGCCCTATTCGAATGACCTGTACCGACACACGTACACCCATATAACCCAATGTTCACATCGCAGCAATACAGTAACAGAAAATACTAAAAAAGACAGTGGAGAAATAGAAGAGACATACAAACAAAAACGAAAAAACAAATAGAAAGACACAGTGAAAGAGGATGCGTTAGACTGTATATATATATATATATATATACATACAAGAGATGAAAAAAAAAAAAAAAAAGAAAAAGGAGGAGAAAAAAAAAGTTGCCACGAGTAAAAAGAGAAAAGTTTATAGAGGCGATAGAGTCAGAGAAAGAGAGATATACGCGGGGAGAGGCGTCGCATGTAGAGTTGTGAGCTCCTTACAGTGCATTGCCTTTACCATCCTCTTTACGTTCCCGTCACACCCCGTGCCCTCCAACATCCATCGTATATATATATATATATACACGTTGACTACACGGCCTCTATACTGCTCGCAACTATATAATACGTATACACAACATCCCGGGCAATTCATGAAAGCGGGCGCATATATGCAGGCATATATAATATATTTAAACATACTTTTATATCAGGCTGTTTTCATGGGGACTGTTATCGTTGAATATTTATATGTACATGCAGTAGTAAGGGCCAATGAGTGAGACAGTGATAATATAATGTGATTGAGGGAGGGAGAGAGAGAGAGAGAGAGAGTGGAAAAGAGACATACCCGGGTATATCAATGCACCCTGGGCCAATGTCGACACGAAGAACCCGCGTGCTCCTTTCCACCGACGAACTCTCCCGAGTGAAAGTCCAAACAGAGACTTCAGGGTAACGGTATTATTATTCACATTTTGTCCCAATGCTTTCTATATATATATATATGTATATTATATTTATTCATTTTTGTATGCCCTTAGGATAATAAACGAATAGTATCAAAAAAATCTTCATGATAGTAATAATTATAATTATTATTTTTATAGAAAATGTAGTGATAGGAAATGATTGATGTTTGTTTCGTATCGTTGATAAGTTTGTATGAGAAATAATGGAGATAAGAAAATTTATCGGTGTCTATTAACACTTATGTTATCGACAAAATCATTTTTCCCATTATTCTATTTATTCATTTTTTTTTTTTTTATTTGTTTATTTATTTATTTGGTAATGTTGGAGGACATATTCACAACTTATGTGTTTGTTCACTGACATGCCATTATTATTTTTGTTTTTCTTTCTTTTTTTATTTTTTTATTTTTTTTGGTTGGTGAATATTTGGCAGGATTAATTTTTCTACTGGTTTATTTGTTATTTTTCGTCGGTTGCATTGGTGAAGAACACGTGTGCACAGTGAAGATGACTGCCAAACTGGAACAGGAATATTGGACTTTCACCATTCCTTTTTCGTTGCTGTTTACGACCCCTCTGTTCTACTGTTGGTGGCTGACAAGTTTGAAAGGGGTCTCTTTTCACATTCGGATATTCCACAACGAATCTCTGTGTGGGCTCTCACTCTCGCTCTGTCACACTGTCCCTCGACCCCAATAAATTCTAATTATCATTAGACAACTGTATAATAGCTCACTGAGTTCAAATAAATATTGTACGATAACTTTTGATAATAAAAAAAATTGCGACGACTTGATAAATTTATATTATTTTTTTTTTTTCTATCAATAGCAATGCATTTGACCTACATTCATGAATATTATCTTTGCACATTAATATATTGCGGAAATATAGATGTGAATTATAAAAATGAAGAATACTACTATTACTTATGTTAATTGACGTTGATAAGTTGAGGTGTGAAAATGTGGTGGTTTAAAAATCACCGGTCAATGCTACGACATCTTGCGATGGAATAATGTAAATGTCTATATTTAAACACATTCAACGACATCTGACTGTTATTTTATTAACCTCAGAGGCGTTGCATCAAGATCATGAAATGCAAATAAATTATCTGATGGCTGAAAACAGCACAGGATTGGACAGTTAGTTTGGATTGCTCAATAAAGATTCGTTTAAACAATAACCAAATAGGAATTATCTGTGGATAAAATTTATATTGATGGTGATTGTGAATGAATGGTGACGAATCATAATTATATTTATTACGTAACATATTTCAACAGTGAATAAGAATTTATTTTCAATATTAGAAATTGCAAAAATGTTTGCAGTTTATGGCCAAGGTTAAGCAATCACTGTGTTGTGTCAGTGACCTATACTGCAATTTTGCGCAAAACTTTGGCAAGAGGCAAATGACAACGTGAACACAGACGATACTTTACATATTATAAATTTATATAAAAGACAAAGGAGAACAATTTAAAGGAAAATATTTATTATTTGTATATAAAGTGATAATTGGAGATAAGATGGAATGCTCGTGGAAATTTGTTTTAATATCAATAGGATTATTCGGCCATTTTTTGGCATTAGCAGAAATACAAAAGGCCGGTGCACTCAGCCACGACGACGTGACACGTCAACAGAATGATTATCTATCCAGTATTCAATGGATTTTTAGTAATAATCGTGCAAAACGTTCAACAAAACTTCTTGAGGTTAATAATCAAATAGATAATGATGGTTTTATTGATAATCCTGAATGCCAAAAGTATCTAAAACAATTGTGTGGCACAATGGAAAATAATAATGATGATTTATTATTGCTCGAATGTGTCCAAACATTCAAGGTAAGCGATTAATTATTTTATATTACATTTTATACCCATGAAATAATTGAAACTTTATCGTATGATTATGCTCCTACAGCTGAATGAAGTGTCCGCCATTGACAATCATTGCCAACATGTAATTTGGAAACATATTGTTAATTTAACGAACAATGAAAATGTCCAAAGACTAACGAGAAACGCGTGTGGCAAAGACATTGATAAACTTCAATGTTCGGCAGCTAATAAAGAGCCAGGCAGCTACTTGGCATGCTTAATTGAAAAGAGGGACAATTTTAAAGATCCACAGTGCTCTGAATATATACAGAGACTTGAATGGGTGGCCTTCAGTGATTTTCGAATAATAACGCCAATGGTTAGTGATTGTCATGATGATATTGAGAAATTTAAATGCGGTAGAATACAACCAAACCGTGAAATATCACAAGGACAAATGCTGGAATGTTTGCAAGCACACATTGAACAACTCGATGTAAAGTGCCGTAAGAAAATATATAAAGTATCTGAAATACAAGCGGACAATATTAAATTAGATCGTCAATTGTACATGGCGTGTACACAAGATCATATAAGATTTTGTTCAAATATACGACCGGGCAGTGGTCAAGTATACAAATGTCTTATGCAACACAAATTAGATATAGCTATGACAAAGCAGTGTCAAGATCAATTGTCCAGGCGTGAAAAACTCATTGCCTCGGATTATCGTGTGAGTAAAGGTTTGGTGAAAGCTTGTAAAGAAGATATTAAAAATAATCATTGTCGTAAATTTGTATCGGACGATAAAGAAATTCGATTGGCGCAAATACTCCTTTGTTTAGAATCCGTTGAGAAAAACAGTACTAAACTGAATTCCGAGTGTCAAAGAGAAATGTTGGATCATCGTCGTATGCTATTGGAGGATTACAGATTGTCACCGGAGATTGTTGATGATTGCGCAAAAGATATTTCGAAATTTTGTAAAGGTCTTGAATTGGGCGGGCGGACAATTCACTGTTTGATGGATCATTCAAAATTAAAAAAAAAAATATCCAGAGTATCGACAGAGTGTCGGCGCGCATTGGAAACATTGGTTAAAGAAACTGATGCAGGTGAAGATTGGCGAGTGGATCCAATATTGCGTGAAGCCTGTCAACCAGTTGTCGAGCAATCGTGTCAAGATGTACGCGGTGGAAATGCCCGTGTTATTTATTGTCTTATGGATAAACTTGGAACTGATGCGATGAATGAGGCGTGTGAAACAGCCCTAATTCAAATACAATATTTTGTCGCGAGAGATTACAAACTTGATCCCCAATTGTATCGTGCTTGTAAATCGGATGCAGTACAACTGTGTCATGGAAAAAGTGCATGGACTGATGATGGTATACAAATGGATCCGGAACGTGGTCCACTAATATTACCATGTCTCTATCGATATGCAAATCATCAACAGAAAAATGTCAGTTTAAAATCCGAATGTTTGGAAGAAATAAGACGAATAATGAGACAACGTGCTATTAGCGTTGATTTACAGCCAGACGTTGAGGAAGTTTGTCTCAATGAATTGGCAATGTATTGCTATGACAAAACAGGCAAAGGTGAAGAAATTCTTTGTCTTCAGGAGAATATGAAGCAGTTGAGCGATAAATGTAAAGAGGCCGTGAGTAATCTTACTGAGGATCAAGCGGAACGTGTTGAATTAAATGCAGTTTTAATGTCGGCATGTCGGCGTGTCATGGTGAAATATTGCGAGCAAGTATTTAAATATGGCAAAGACGAGGGTGATATGATGGAATGTTTGATTGAACATAAAAATGAATTGGACTCACATATTGATTATAAATGCAAAGCTGCTATTGAACATTTTCAATTGATTTCACTTGAAAATTATCGTTTTACGTATAAATTTAAGGAAGCATGTAGACCATATGTTAATCGTTGGTGCCAGCAGGCCACTACGAAAGCCAAAGTTATTGAATGTTTAAGTGGAATTATTCAGAGTGACATTATGAAAAATGAACAGCCGAGAATATTGAAAAATTGTAGACAGCAGATAAAAGCACAATTGTATCAACAACGAGAGAATATTAGGTTGGATCCGATACTTGAAAATGCCTGTGCCATTGATATTCGAAAATATTGTAGCAATGTTGATGCTGGAAATTCTCGGGTGAGTGTTTAATAAATTATTTATATTTATATTTCTCTGTTATGTTTCTTCTTTATTTTATTTTTACATTTTACATTTGCTATTCAGGTAATTGAGTGTCTTGCACTTGAGAAATCTAAATTAACTGATGTGTGTCACAAACAATTGTTCAATGTGCGACAACAAGAATTTCAGGACAATTCCATTGAGTATTTGCCAATGATTAGTTGTCGATTGATGATACGACAATATTGTTCGGACAATAATGATAAATCCAAGAACTTGGAGTGTTTGAGACGGTGGAAAGATGATCCGTCTTTTGATACAAAGTGTAGAAATTTATTGAATCATATGATTGAACCGAATACAAGTTATAAATTTAATGCAGCATTGGAAAATGCATGTTCACGTGATATACATAATCATTGCAATGAAGTAAGTATAGATATTTTTATTTAATATTTGAGATAATTCACCTATGCTTTTTATTGATACAATATAATATTTTAGATATTGAGTAATAATCGATTGACGAAAGACAAAATGGAAGAGAAAATAACTAAATGTTTAAAAATAAAATTCCGCCAAGCAAAATTAACGACCAAGTGCGAAAAACAAATGGCTATTATTTTACGTGAGGCAGCACTCAATTATCATTTGAATCCATTGCTGACAACTTTATGTTCACAGGAGGTATCTTATAAACAAACAAATACAGAGAAATAAATGTGAAATTGATTTTAATTATTTGCTATTATATTTTGTTAATGTTTATTATTAATTTTAGATTGAGACTATTTGTCATGCTGATGATGATCAACCTGGTAAAGTTGAAGAGTGTCTTAAATTGGAATTTAATAAAGGTAATACAGAGATGCGAGAAGAATGCCGAGTTGAAATTGCAAATTTAATCGAAGAGGCGAGAGCAGATATCAATGTTGATCCGCTGTTGCAAAAAGCATGTTTGATTGATGTCAATAAATATTGCAGTGATGTTGAGCAGGGAAATGGCAGACGTAAGTTCACTACCAATGTACATTAATGATTAATATTAACAGCAATTAATTTACAATGATCAAATTTTTAGATTTTGTTTGCCTTCAAAATGCAATGAACGACGGAAGTAAATCTCTCCAACCAGATTGCTACAAAATGTTGTCCACAAGAATTGAAATGTTTAAGAATGCCGTGAAGGTAAATTTATTTATATAATTTTATTCAGATATCATTTTTAATATGACAATTATCTTTAATTTTAGGTTAATCTGCCAAACACATTACCAGAACTCTATGCAACAGTAAATCGTTCACCGTCACGTGAATTCTTTTTGATAGTTGCGTCAACTGTGGTGGGTGTTATTTTTATAATTGGTCTATTTTGTGGACGAATAACGCGTCGAACAATGATTATGAAAAATAAGTGAATAATCTTTTTATAAATTAATTTCATATTGGCAATTTTATTAACTGCCAATAAATCACTGCCATTCCATTCATATCGCATTTTTACATAGATTTTTTTTCCATTATTTCCTTTTTTTTTATATACTAAATATTGGAATTGTGAATGAGAAAACTTGAGGGTCATAACCGGATGTACAAATCGTACATAGAGAAAATACGAAGATGAAATAGTTTTGAATTCAAAAGATCTCATACACAATTTATCAATTTGGAAAAGAACAATCTAACTAACAAAAACAAAAAAATAAAAGCAAGTGCATTAATCCACTCGTCCATCGGGAAAAGAACATGTAAATAAATATATATTTATCATATAGAATGAAATAAAATAAATGAAAAACTTGTAAGTAGGGGTCAAATGTGAATAATCAATTCGTAAAAAAAAAAAAAAAAAAAAACAAACTTAAACTTTATTGCATAGATATTTTCAATATTTCCCGCTCATCACAACTCCACCATCTGTAGTGCTACAATGTGCCACATGTAATCGCGTCACTGTTCAACTTTGCGTATCTCATGAATTTTTACTATCAATGGTTGTCATCTGAGATGCAGGAGAAGTCTGTTGGGTTATCTTTCAAGAGTTTCAAAGAGTACCCACTGTTATCTTTATTGGCATTTCAAGATTTTGCGACTGTAATCAATCTTCTAATTTCTTCTTTTTTCTCATTACATTTTACATGGACAGTCGTGCAATTGTATACTCCATTAATTAATCTAAGCAATTATATATATACATATATATATATAATGATAAAGTCTACAAAAGATCTAAAGACTTTTGAATAAATTGACAACAAATATAAACAGTAAGTGTGATTGGAAATATTATAGGCTGTGTGGAAGTAAAAGTTTTACTACAGTGCGCGTAGCTCTGTGTATGCCTCCACGTTAAATAAATCAAGTTGGGCAATGGCCGTGCGATAATAACATAGGTGTGGTTAATACTCTCTTTCTCTCTCTCTCTCTCTCTTCCCCTCTACACACTCATTTAAAAGTGAATAGACCGAGAGACAATATTGTCAAGCAGACTGGAACATCAATATACATATATCTATATCTATATCTATATATATATTTTTGTTTAGAGAAAGGGAAGGAAGAATAAAGAAGTGAAATAGCAATTTCATGACCAATGCGGCAGTCTCGTGGATATATCAGTCCATTCCTTGGACCTCCATGGTTCTCACCCGGGCCATTTAGTAACAGCTGGCAAAAAACAGCCAATAAACTTGGTGGAAAACATCAAAAGATCAGAGATTTAAGAGTGCGAACGCGAGTGCAAATAATCAACGAGTAGTGTTTGGTCTGTTGTATCTCTTTTTATAATTTTTTTTTCATCACACCTCCCTCTATAATTGCCAGTGGCTGTGTTCTTTCTCCTCTTCTGTAGTTTCACGGTGGGAGCACGAAAAAGAGAGCAAAAACGCAACGACGCTGCCATTTTGGGCCATTCAGGATGAAACTACTGGGAGTCATTGTCGTCGTCGTCGTCGTCGTCGTAGTCGTCGTCGTCGTCGCCACCGCCACCGCCGCAGTAGTAGTCAATCTCTAGCTATATATTTTTGTCTCGCCACTTTTGCCTGACCCCATCGTTCGTTCAATGTTGGCGGGAACATTGTGCTGCCTCCACACGCCAAATGTGATACACTCATGTGTGACAGTGTGTGTTATGATATATATGAGATACGGAGCGTGTGAATATATAATTGGTACGTTGGACATTTAATTGTCGTTCGTTGGTGATAAGTCAATTGACTCTGTGAACTTGATGGAATAGAAGAAAAAATTCAATTGCGCTCCGTTTTGCCATTGCTGCATATCCACAATATTATATTGATATTATATGATATTGGGCCATTTTCGTGGAGTTATTGAGTTTTATACGATCGCCACACGAGGATATATAAAAGATAGAACACAGCTATAATAGCACCAAACGACATAGTTATATATATATATATATATATATGAAGGAGTTGTGTGTGTGGGTGCGCGGTGAAGAGAGTTAGAAGAGCTGTTTCGAGCCAAACGCAGAACGTGTTTGTTGGTGACCGCGACAAGGGGCGCAAGTATAGAACACTCTTACAATACGTGTGCATGTATGCGTTATTTATTACGCGTGTGTGCACCGCTAGCTGTTGGCTGTATCGCGCGGGGTCTTCTCACTGCCGCTTCTTATTTCGTTGTGTTTGTGAATCTCGTGGCGCACGTCGCCGTCGTATTCGTGATTGTGACGGCGGCGGCAGTGTCAAAGGTGGTGGTAGTGGTAAAATATACACTGCGTATTCACAGAATTCACGATTGGGCTCAAAGCGACGACTAACAAATGTTTTAAATGGACGCATCGTCCATTATCACTCAAGTGTCACGGGATGACGAGCTAAGCCATTTCAACAACGAAAAAGGTATGTTGAATATAGTGATAAACGTTTATCTACCTATACATATATATTTATATTTATACATGCGTGTATAATATATATATATATATATATATATGTAGAGTTGATTTGCATACACGTGAATCAAATGTTTAGTTTATATTTTATATTATATTGTATGAATGTATGTATGAAGTAACAATTATATTCGCGGGAGGTGATGACCAGATGCTTTCCCTGAAGTCTGCACCTGTTATAGACGAAGGGGGGCATCGGGCAATTTTTACTTTGCCTCGCCTAGCTTCACCTCTGCTCGCTATATCTCCAATTCGTCACTACACCGCGCACCATCCCGCACTTCTACCTCGCAACCATTCTATCTCTGTTCGCTTTTGAGAGTGTCTCTATAAGAGATCGGAGGATGAACTATCATTTTCTCTATTATTTTTTTCCTTTTTTATCCTGTCATTTCGCTGACTTTATAATATTTATGTAATGCATGCTACTGATGCTGCTGCTGCTGCTGCTGTTGTTGTTGTTGTGCAAATGTTGTTGTGATTTTTCTCTCTTTACTTTTTTGTTTATGCTTGTTTTGTTTCTGTTTTTTTTTCCTTCTATCGCGTGCATATGTACGTTACGTATAACAGGCAGATGTTAGATAATACAGACGCGTTAATGGCATTTTTATAGCAATGATTGATGATAATTTTTTATTATTTTTATTTGTATGACAATTGTAGCACAGCTACCGAGGGAAAATGAGGCGACTAGCAATGGACCTCCTCCTGATGGGAAAAAACCACGAGGTAGAGGACTATTACGTTCACTGCTATGTTGCCTCGGTAGGGGCCGAGGTGGCAGCTCAAAAAGCTCCAAGGCAAGTTCACTGCAGGGTGAAAGCAGGGGCACACCACCGCCTGGTGCACATTCACCGAGATTCCTCCTTCCATCGGTAAAACATCAGGATATGCATAAAAAATGTATGGTGATTGATTTGGATGAAACGCTAGTACACAGTTCATTTAAGCCAATCAACAATGCGGATTTTGTTGTGCCTGTTGAAATTGATGGTACAGTGCATCAGGTGTATGTGTTGAAGAGGCCTTACGTCGATGAGTTTTTGCAGAGAATGGGCGAATTGTATGAGTGTGTTTTATTTACGGCGAGTCTTGCTAAGGTAATGTTACATTTTTAATTCAACATAATAAATTTACTGTATGAATCTATTGCATTTGTTGCTTATCATTTTTGTCGGTATTTTTTTTTTGTTTTTTTTTCAGTATGCGGATCCAGTTGCCGATTTACTCGATCGATGGGGAGTCTTCAGGGCGAGGCTATTCAGAGAATCGTGCGTTTTTCATAGAGGAAATTATGTCAAGGATTTGAATAAGCTTGGCAGAGACCTTCAACAGATCATTATTGTTGACAACAGTCCAGCCAGCTATATATTTCATCCGGACAATGCGGTAAGAAAATTAATTTCACCCACTTCTCTCTTGTGTATGATGAAGGTGTGTACACATTATTATCTCACTATGAGCAAGCAAAGCATCTCTCTCTCTCTCTCTCCTCATCACTCTTTCATTTTTCTATGACATTATCGTATACGTTCATGGCCAGGGAGAATCAATATCAACAACAGCAACTCATATATTACATAAAAAAAATACTTGAAACAATATAGTAAACTATGAATATATGATCGACCGTGATAAAACTAAAAATAAATTATCACGAGTAATTTTCAATGTATATGAATACTTGGAGCCTTTATAGAGTATTTGAATATATCATGGTTGATAAATATTATTGAGTAGTCTGCTTTTTATATGATAAAATGATATATTTATGTGATTGCAGGTACCAGTTGCTTCGTGGTTTGATGACATGACTGACTCGGAACTTCTTGATTTGATACCATTCTTCGAGAAATTGAGCAACGTGGAGAATATCTATACAGTTTTGTGTAATAGCAATCATCCGTACAATCAAGTGCCGGGAACGGTGCAAAACAATTCAGCGCCTGCTCCAGGATCAATTGGCGCTTCCTAGCCCCATCGTGATTCTGACCTAACAGTCAGTCTTCTCGCTTCATGTTGCACCTTGAGAAGAGCACTCGATGGCATTATACGCGTCGCAAGACTCTCCTGTCGCTCTATTGAACGTGTAGACACAACGTTTAAATAGACATGGTCAACACCTTCCACAAAAAGACAACCACCAGTCAGAAAATGAAAAATATACAGATCACCATTTTTCTTTTTTTTTTTCTTTTTTTCGTCTGAAGGTCGCGAGAGAAAGAAAAAAAACTATGGAAGAAATTTGCCATCCATTACCTAATGAGTTGTGTTGCCAAGATAGAAATAAGGCTTCAAATGCCCTGTGCGATAATTACACTTCCTCACATGCCGATTGATTCGTTTTCGATGATGACGGAATAAGCTTACAAAAAAAAAAAAGAAAATATATATAAATAACAAATAATAAAACTGAAAGACTCAAGTTGGCTTCCATGAAAGCTTATTTTTTTTTCTTATTTATAATATTCATTTTAGATGCGTCAAAAGATAAGAAGGCGAGGTTTAGAGCAATTGCAATAGCGAGGTTTCTTGTTTCCCTTATCTCTTTGTTATTTTGAGAAATATTTACACATGGCGACTTAGATAGGAGTGATTTGATCGATTCGGAGCAGTTTGTTTGGTTTATATAGACATATATATGGGTCAATGACGCGCCTCAGCGTGTACAACTTGTGTAAAGATGAAATTGTAGAGAAAAGTCAAGGTCGATTGAATACTGTTAAAGAAATAAATAGTGATTGATCGTAGTTGTGTCAGTTGACGTGAATAGAGGTTACATATATATATATAAATATATATATTCAAGAGCAGGTTGAAACATCGTACATGTTGAGATACAATGCATATCATCATACGTTTTTTTTTTCTCTCTTTGTTTTCCATTCAACAGTTATGCACATTGAGAGACAAAATCATTGCGACAATATCATTGATAAATTAAGATTATTCCGGCATAATAAAAGGAAGATAAGTCTTTGAGGGACACAATCATTATTCCACACAATTTTATTGCATTTCCAATTCATATTTTTAATCTGAAGAATCAATAGATTATCGTTATAAAGTCTGCCACGTATTGGGAAAAAAATAAAATACAATACAATTTAAAACATTGAAGGGGAGAGATCCCACTTGAAGCCCTTGATAAATATTCCATCTTGTCAGACAAACGGATCCGTATAATCCGACTCTTTTGAAACATGCTATGAGCAGTAATGCTAATTGTCATAAATTGCGACATGAATCGCTGCTTGAATAATCGTACGACTCACTTGTAGCTGTATTAAAAATGTTTTCTTTATCTCTCCCCTTTCGCTTACACTCCTGTTTTTTTTCTCAATCTCTCTTTCACGCTCTCTTCCTTTCGAGCAGCGAATTAACTGCCTCACCCAATGGTTTCTGGTATTAAAGACTTATTAATCATTTCATGGAGTAGTCTCATACCAATCGAATTTCTACAATGGAATAAATATTAACCGTCTCGTTTTTATAGTTGCGATGATGAATAAAAATTGTTATTCAGTGAGCACTTGTACTTAGCAAAGATTTGTCGGTATGCGCTCTAACATAGTAATGACATCGAGATAGGGCTGGTCGTTATAATGCCAAAAAAAAAAGAAAGGATATACCTATATATATATATATATTTGTATATATATATATATATGTATATATATTGGGGAAAAATATGTACTTTAATGTGTGACAACATTGGACGATTGTTAAAAAATAATAGAACAGTTTTGCGACACAATCGATCCGTCCTCCTATTCCTATATAAATGAATGCGAACTTACAGTGGCATTTAAAAAATAAAACAAGTGTCTATGTCCTTTCTTTACTATAGCTATTCGATTGTTTGTGTGCTTTTTGTTGGTTTTCTTTTCTTGTTTTTTTTTTTTTTTTTTTGTATAAACGGCTCTCAATATTGAGTGATTATCAAATATGTATACACTAACGCCACATTTTTATTGTAGCATTGTTTATATCTAAATACGGTCATCAAAATCGTAATTTTCATAATTTTTTACATTTGCGTGCGCGCACGCTATTCGTGCTCGTGTATTTAAATTATAAACAAAGCACGATTAAATGAATGAAATAAAAATCATGTAGATAATGAAATAAGAAGAAAAAAAAAGACAAATGTGACAAATAAAAGTGGAGAATGAGAGGGTGGATGAAGTGATGAACATTGACTTTTTGTTTTGTATTATACGACGTTTGGTTATAAAAGTGTGTGACATTGCCGGGATTCGGAGTGGAATGTGTAAAGAAAAAAAAATAAAATGGGAAGTGAGAATGTAAAACAAGCGAACGATTGAATTAAATACAAGAAAGAAAAACAAATATATACAAAATAATAATGAATAGAGTGGCGCTTGTTTTTATTGGTGAAAATCCGATCGAGGCTCAATAGAAAAATGCCATGTGTTATCTGTTGGTATTTTATAATTAATTAATGCAAAATAAGAATGAATCAATTGGTGCTTCCGTTATAAAAACAAAAACGAAAAGAAAAAAAAATAAATAAAAGAATAAACAAACAAAAAAAAATATGGATAATGTAAAATATAAACACACTTAAAATGGCGGATGTGTTGTCACTCTACGTAATTGCTCCGTCGAATTTTATAATTATTATATATATATATATATATATGTATGTTCAAATAAACATATATATACATTTTTTTTTAAACATTCATACTATTTGCGGCTACTAATCAACGTCCAAAAGAAACAGTTTCATATTAGAATTATTGAAAAGTTTAATTCAATACGGAATATTTATATATAATATATCTAATAAAAAATGAATATGAACAAACAGGAGAAAACGAATGGGTTCATAGCATGCTGTGAAAATATAAATCAGAGAGAAAAATGGAAACATGATAAAATGTCTCGACGAATGAAAAGAAAATTCGCTTATTCGAGTTGCATTTTATTTGATTGGTATTTATTGCAAGCACTATACTTGAAATGTATAAATTTAAATAAATGAAAAAATTTGAATGAAAGCAAGAATGGAAGGCGAAGCCACAATGATTATTTGCAAGTACAAAGTTGTTACTTTTTAGAGAGAAAAAAAGGGAATGCCATGAGGCATAAAAAGGAATAACTTTTTATAAAAACATGATGGAGGAAGGAAAATTGAAAAAAAAAAAAGTAAAACGAGATGTGTAGGGTTTAGATAGATTGAGAGACTGCATAAGATTGAACTAACCGTGTGTGAGAATGATTATGTGAGAGGAAAAAACGCAAATTATCAGTAAGAAGATTATATATATAAAAAAAAAAATATAATATTAATGAATAAAAGAAAATAATTTAGTTGTTCGTAATACGGCGCTTGTGCACCGACGCGAAGAATAAAAAAAAAACTTTTTATATGAATTACATTTCATAGTGATGCGGTTTTTATTATTATATAAAAAATGATAAAGGATAAATAAATAAAATGCGACAGACGCGTAACTCACAATGAAATATAATAACAAATGGAACGCGAGTAACGGAAAAAAAAAAAGATTATATATTGTACAAAATTTATCAGAAAAAAAAAAATAACAATGACATGACGTTAAATGAAGGACAGAAAAACTCGTAGGGAAGACGTAAAAATCATTGAGCGAATTATATCAGAGTGTTGGACACACTTGTATATGCATGTAGTCATAATTAACGATATTGCCTTGATTTGTAAATAAACTTGGAACTTCCGACTAAAATTCTTTTCTCAATAAACAATTGCGCTCGCGTATCCCAACACGAAGAACTGCCTCAATTGTATATGTTTCTTGTTTTTTCATGTTATTTTTATCAATAGCTATGCATTTCATTGTTATTAACTGATATTAAATCTTAATGTAGATACGTTGCATACCCAGAACACTGAGCTTCGTGTTGCGATGAGCGAAAAGACAATAGATAGAAGAGAGAGTATATAATATTTCCCGCTTCCTCCCATCATGTCCAGTTTGCTCTGTGATTCTGTGTTTAATAAATGAACAAAACGGGATACAAAAATTTAAAACACATCGATGCATGTTTCACAATCATGAAGTTGTAATACGTGTTCTTTTTCATCTAGGTATATATAACTGTCGTGATATGAATACTATTAAAAAAAAAATTGTCACGTTTCGTTATGTTCCACACATGGAAATGCAAAGAGAGAGCCCGCCAGTGATTTCTTGCGTGCATTTCTCTTTGGCTTTCTGCCTCAATGATTATATGTAGGTCAAACCACTCAATCGTACCGTCATACCTAGACTCAACAGTGTATTGGAGCATGACCCTGATGATATTGGGTTGCTGCAAATGCCAATATGTTGACATTATTATTATGAAAGACAAGTAGCCCCAACGTTGACCTTCTGCTTGTTCAAAACACCCACAGGCACGTTAACTTATATCAATGGAATAAAATTGAAAGACGAGATTCTTTCGCGACATTATTGAGTTCACCAAGATAATTTCATAGCATGATATAAATTCCTCTTGTTTTTTTATTGCAAAACTAATATATTTATATGACATTTCTTTTTCAATTAAAATACCAATTGTGCCTGTGTAAAAACTCTGTTTCAACGTCATGAAATTATTGTAACTATTGGAGCGATAATAATTATTATATTTCGATGAATTTTCCGGATGACAATTGTACAGTAGTTTACGACAGAGTACATAGCGCCGGATAAATATCATCAGTTATATGTGTTTTTATATATTAATGTTACATCTGGGATAGTAATGTATCTACGTGATGTCACATATGTACATGCATACATTGTGGCACGGACGATATTTGATATGTTAAAGTAACGTCTTGTGAAAGTAATACTTTGGATAAAAATTTCACCCATTCAACATCAATTTCTATATTTGTTCTAATTCAAAATAATACAGTTATTCATCATGATATTTTTAACAGTCCAAGTATATAAATATTTATTTGATTCATTTTATGTCTGACAATTATTATCAACATAAATTTTTATTATTTTAATATAATCCTAGTATAGATGTGGCGATTCCAAGAAATCTGTTTATTGTGGTTTACTGTTGCGGTTAGGAATATAGAAAAATAAAGAAACATCAATGTAATTGTACAAATAAAAAATTATGAGCTACAAATTGAAGAGGTGAATGAGTGCATGAATAAGTATAGATGATTGAAGAAGAGATAAGAAACAGAAAGTTGGTATGCTCAACTATTACTGAATAGTCAGATAAGATTGGACAATATTTTTGTTGAATAATACTTTAATATTTCTTTAGCACAAGTCTCGCGGTCGCAATATATTTTCTTTTGTTTTGTATGAACAAAAACTTTATGGTAATTCTACTGTGTTGAGAAGGAGGACACCAGAAAAGTCATTCAACCTTTTTATATTTGTGCGTGAGTGAAAATAACATTGCGATAATAAGAAAATTTTTCTTATTATTTACTGAGTCACTTGATCGAAGGGAAAAATAAAATCCAATGAATTTATTGTAGTATTAAGTTGTTTCCTTTTATTGGATCAACTGCTATAAATGTATTGTCAGGATCATTATCACTGTGGGATTCTCATGATTTTATAAATCAAAGGAAATCACAATGCGCTTCATTTCAATTTTCATATTAGGTATTTAATTTGCTGAGAATGATTCCGATCGATTCGCAATAGTCGAGTGTTCCCATTGACACACCAGGAGTTAGCTAGCTCTAATTACCTCACCCAACCATAATAATCTTCTTAGGTGTTCTACAATGAATGATACTATAATAACAATGAATAATGACTTGTGACGACAATAAAATGATTTTATGCTTTCGCATTTTCAGGTAATGAAATAAATATTGAAAAATTTAATGGAAATCGAACTTCAATAGTGTTTATAATGTGGTAAAAATATATTCTTGTTATTGATACATAGAATATTTTCGAAAAAGTACAACAAAAAAAGATGTACTCAAATCACAATAATTATTAATAATTATTTATTCATTGTATAAATGATAATTATTTGTCATTAAATTTCTCTTTATATATACAAAACAAAATTGCATTGCCTCGTTACAGTGTGGGGTTTGAGGCAGTCAGAGATATGAAAAAACAAGTATTTTAAATAATTTTTCTTTTGCCAGTAATTCAATTTATTTTATGAAACCAATAATATTAAATTATTGTATTATATTTTAACTGGATTTGACACAAATTTGAAAGAATAAATATAAATTATATATAAAAGTATCGCCATGTTTGTTGGATCCTATTCCATAAGTGGTGTGACCATTATAATTTCTTGCAGGTTAATTCAAAATTATTTAAATAAAAAAAAAGAATAATTTCGATAGTTAATCTAGTGCCCAATCGAAGCTTTTTTTTTTTTTATTTGAAAATAAACAAGATGACGGCCTTTGATAATTTGCTTTCAGATTTTTAACGAAAATCGCAACAGTTAATTGTTTATGAAAAATAGAAGTATTTGAAAAGAACATAAGTCGTTCGATCAAGCACTAAATTAACTATCAAAATAATGATTTTTTTTTATTTAAATAATTTTGAATTAACCTGCAACAAGTTATAATGGTTACCGCAAAGTACCATTTATAGAACAGAGTCCTACAAACATGGCCATAACTTCATATATAATTTATATAATAATTTTATTATATAATTAAATACTCCCTTCAGAACAGCTAAGGGTTTCTAAGTATTTTGCTTAACAATGTTCACAGATTATGTAAAATTGGACAACATTTTAATATTCAATTTCGTAGAAATTACGTTGTAACAATGTTGTGTTTTATTAGAAAACAATTCGTTCACTTCGAATGAACTTTTATTATCTAAAAAATACTAAAAACTCTGAAATTGGCCGAAAATAGTTCAATTTAATAGGCTATATATAAATTTCACTTGTGTCAACTATTCATGAAGTTGATGCAAATTTTAAGTTAATTTACTCAGATGTGATTATACGGTCTAGTTAATTCGTTATAAATTTATATTTCACTTCGATTCTATTGTCCTAGTACTGTCTGCACAAAATTCAATGATTTTTATGTAAAATTTATCAAAATGAAATGAACAAGTTTCCCACCCATTTATATCATCCACATCGCACGCATGAAACTCTATTAAACAGATAACAAAAAGTTAACGATCACTATCAGTGATATAAATGATTATGTGTGAGTATTGATGATGAAGAAAATGAATTCATCAGCATATATATATATATATATGTATTAATTGGAACAGTTTCATTTGGACAATCCAATATTCAAGAGCTGTTTCAACTATTGCAGCATTGACGAACCTGCTTATTGTCCAAGATGAGGAAATAATATATCCAAAGCACACAATAAAATATTATATCAGGTAAATATTGAAAACATTAAATACTAAAAAAATATCATTCATGAAAACAAATATTCAGCTGCAACTGTTTCGATTATTAGTGACGCAATGGTCGATTTATTTAAATGTGATCATACTGTGTAGTTGGCCAACAATTTGGAGTTTTATATTAATTTATCTGCGTTGATGAAGTTGAAATTATTCATTGAGTTTGAAATACATATGGATGTTGATTTTTGAAAGACCATATTGCTACCGACTATGATAAAAAAATTCGACACGTGGGAAGAATATTATTGTTACATGAATACAAAATTTAATGCATCAATCATATTTCATACATATTATTAATTTCGCCACGTCTTGCTCCCCAACCAGGAAGCCTTCGACAGAGATATGTGTATATATAGAGATGCGAATTAATTGCGAATCGACATAATAAGGACAACGTCTTGTGCGTGCAATTTTTTCATCAAAATAACACGAGTTCAACGCTAGCTTTGAATTAGAATTTCACCTACTGTTGCAAAATGTGCAGTAATGGTATGTGGCGGTTAGCGACCGTTTTACGAATTCTATTATGTACATCAGTTTCACCGTTTCCATATACAAGTATCCTTCAGACATCACTCAATTCAGAAGGTTTGTACAGTTCATCAACGCCAGTCAATGAACATCGTTTGGAATCCGCGCTAATCCTAAATTCAATAAATGACATTGAGGTAAGGACTCATAATGAGAAAAAGGCTTCGTAAATAATATTACTATCGTGATATTGTATATATATTTCTCAGGTATCTCATGACGAAATTCGATTGTCTTCATACTCTGAGTTAGATGAAAATGAATTGAAGCCCGTGATCTCAGTAAATGCAACTGAGCGACCAATTAGTTCAGAAGGGTCATCCAACTCTATTTCGCATAACTCTGAAGAGAATGAAAAGCCTGTCGTTGTTCCAAATGTAACTGAATCTTCATCAAGTTCAGAAGGACCTTCTGATGGTGTATCCCGTGATAGCAGTGAGAATGAATTGGAGCCTACAGCTGTTTCAACTCCAACTGAACCACCACTAAAATCAGAAGGACCTTCTGATATTGTGTTATTTGATAATGAGGAGAAAAAAGAGCCTGTAGCTGTTCCCATTGCAACTGAACCACCAACAAGTTCAGAAGGATCTCATGATGGTGCGACATCTGATAATGAAGAGAAGAAAGAGCCTGTGGTTGTTCCCTTTGCAACTGAACCACCAATAATTTCAGAAGGATCATCTGATATAGCACCGCCTGACAATGAAGAAAAGAACGAGTCTGTGGTTGTTCCTTCTTCAACTGAACCACCAACAAGTTCAGAAGGGTCTCTTGATGTTGCGACATCTGATAATGGAGAGAAGAAGGAGCCTAACGCTGTTTCAGATGCAGCTGAATCTTCGGCAAGTTCAGAAAGATCTTCTGATGCTGTGCTGCCTGACAATGAAGAGAAGAAAGTGGAGGTGGCTGTTCCAAACGCAACTGAACCAACAAGAAGCTCAGAAGGTTCATCTGATGGTGCATCCCGTGATAGCAGTGAGAATGAATTGGAGCCCACAGCTGTTTCAACTCCAACTGAACCACCACTGAAATCAAAAGGACCTTCTGATGTCTTGTTATCTGATAATGAAGAGAAGAAAGAGCCTGTGGTTGTTCCCTTTGCAACTGAACCACCAATAATTCCAGAAGGATCTCCTGATGTTGCGACATCTGTCAATACACAGAAGAAGGAGCCTGACGCTGTTCCAAGTGCAATTGAACCACCAACAATTTCAGAAGGATTATCTGATATCGCACCGCCTGACAATGAAGAAAAGAACGAGGCTGTGGTTGTTCCCTTTGCAACTGAACCACCAACAAGTTCAGAAGGATCTCCTGATGTTGCGACATCTGTCAATGTACAGAAGAACAAGCCTGCCTCTGTTTCAAGTGTAACTGAACTACCAACAAGTGCATTGGAATCTTCTGATATAACACCATCTGACAATGCAGAGAATAAGAAGCCTGTCGCTGTTTCAAATGCAACTGAACCATCAGTAATTTCAGAAGGATCATCTGATGGTGCATTCCGTGATAGCAGTGAGAATGAATTAGAGCCCACAGCTGTTTCAATTCCAACTGAACCACCACAGAAATCAAAAGGACCTTCTGATGTCTTGTTATCTGATAATGAAGAGAAGAAAGAGCCTGTGGTTGTTCCCTTTGCAACTGAACCACCAACAAGTTCAGAAGGATCTCCTGATGTTGCGACATCTGATAATGAAGAGAAGAAAGAGCCTGTGGTTGTTCCCTTTGCAACTGAACCACCAATAATTTCAGAAGGATCATCTGGTATAGCACCGCCTGACAATGAAGAAAAGAACGAGTCTGTGGTTGTTCCTTCTTTAACTGAACCACCAACAAGTTCTGAAGGATCTCCTGATGTTGCGACATCTGACAATGCAGAGAATAAGAAGCCTGCCTCTGTTCCAACTGTAACTGAACTACCAACAAGTGCAGTGGAATCTTCTCATATAGCACCACCTGACAATGAAGAGAAGAAGGTGCCTGTGGCTATTCCAAATGCAACAGAACCTGATAATAAGGCTCCAACAGAGCCATCAATTCATTCGAATAAATCTACTGATCCTACTGTGTCAGGCGCCACTGGAAGTAAATTGGGATCTAAGATGTTCCCAACTGTAACTGATCCGCCAACTAATCCTCATGAGTTCTCCAATCATACTTTACGCAGCTATAAAACTATACTGATACCCGCAATGATTTCTACACCCAACGGTAATACATCAAACAATTCAATTGTGATCAACAATAATGCAAACAAGATGGAACGTGCACTTTTCCAATATGCTATCGATTATACCAAAGTAATAATCATATTTCATACATGAAGGTGTATCATTTTCATTTCTGAAATTGATTCTAGATCATATGTTTTAGACGCTAGTCAACCAATCTTGCTCTGATAATGTTGCTACAAGTCCAATAGCACGTGTGGTATTATTATCTATATTCGCTTATTGCGCTTCACACTCAGAGAAACAGATGTACGGTCGACAATTGCATTTAACTGCAAATAATTTTGATTTGGCTGTTGGAGCAAAGGGTGGTGTAGCTCATGCCATCAAACAATTTTTAATGAAAGAATCGAAGGTAAAATCATTCATTCAATTTTAATTTTCTATTATTCGTTATTTCACATCATGGTAAACTTGCAAATATATAATTCTATTATTATACAAATGATTTCATACAGATTTATCCATTTACAACGTCCTTATGGATAACAACAAATAAAGAAGTTCTAATGGATAAAGAGGAAATGGCTAAATGGAATAATTTAATAAATGAGCTGGGGGTTAAACATTATCGGCACAACCGTAAATATCATTTCTTCTCATTCAGTTTATCAAATGTTATGAATCATCTAATTGGATATAATTTATAGATGTGAGAATTCCATATTTCTATGGAACCTACGTGTATCGCTTTGTTGAAGATTGGTCACGATTTTCTCATCGATGTTTCTATGTTGCTCAACGAAAATTCCAACTGGGTCCTAAAACCAGTACAGCCGCTATATTTACAACGTTGCTGGGAAATTATCGTACAGGGAATATAAATCGTCTGAACGCCAGATTCATCCACGTACCCTACAAAGTACTTGCAATCAAATACTTGCATAATAAAAGTCCCTATATGAAATGGATAATTTAAAAAAATATGCATTAATTCATTTTTTAAATAGAATTTCGACGATGAACCGATGTCGATAGTGTTCCTCCGACCTCGCGACAAGGTAACACCAATCAGAACATTGATTAACTCCAAATCATTTTCAAATCTTACATATCAGGATTTCATGCGTGGATCTGAACACAATACAAAACTATCACTGCCGTCAATTGTTATTGAAAATTGTATAAACTGGCAGACTTCTCCAGAATTGGTGAGTCTTCATACTGTGCTCTATTTCTTAATTCGTTTTTACATTGGATAACTGACCATTTTTTGTTCTGGTGTATTTAACAACAGCCGAGAAGTCAAACTAATCAGTTAGAGATATTACAAGACACTTCAATTGAAATTACACCTCCGATAATCAACACCAAACCATGTAAGATCGTTGTTTATTATCAGATTGCAGTTATATAATATTGATGATAGTTAATAATTCATTGCAACGCCTAAATGATTTTATTTTATTATTTTTTGCAGGTGAGAGGTCTGGAATGAATGAATTTTCAAGCGTATTTATGGTCAATCGACCTTCAGTAATGTTCATCATATGGAAGAAAATGATTCTTGTCAGTGCTATAATAGACACTCCACGTTGATTTCAAAGAAAATCAAGGAATTTGAGAACTACATATCAATAAGCGTTTAGCAATAAAGATATATTGATCGTTAGTATTTATTACAAATTAACATTTTCATGAATAATTGTAATATGTAAGTATACATAATTACATGTTCTGGTAGATATTGTCACAAAACATTGTGCAAATATATTGTGGGAAATTGACAAAAATAGTTGATACATTTTTTGACTCTTTTCTATGAATAGAAAAGTACTCACATTATTTCATTACAAACATGCAAACGGTCGGTTACTGGAATATTAATTCAGTCAAACATCAACTGATGATGAAATCACATGCACAAAACTACACCATACAACATTTGCTACTGAATAAAATATTAACACCAAACTACTCATAATTAATTATATCAACACTTAGATATCACTTTATCACCACTTGGAATAATCTCATTCACAACTTAAAAAGGAATTGATTGATCTGAAATTAATCGTGAATAGAGAACATTTCACGCATCCAAACAAAATCGTCAATGTTTGCTCAATTTTTTTCTAACATGACGAATTCGAGCACTAATTTTAAAATTGATCAAATGATCAATCACAATACCACCAATGTAATTGGTCCAATCATATTTCGTTATATTATTTAGCCGCCATTGCCAACTCAGTCGGTAAAAAATACACTTTATTATTAACAGAGCTATATATATAGATATGCTTATTGTACATAACCCGCGTTTTGTTTAAATTCAACCATCACACAAATGCGCATGCACAACGACGCCATTTCACTACAGTATGTGGATAAGTGTAATAAAACTTTTTTAGAGTAGGTCTGCATACAAGATCGTGATAGTGAGGAGGAAAGCGAGACTGGTACTGTATCAAAATTATATTGACTGTTGGCTGTATATATATTATACACACGTAATTAATTGATATCAAGCACGTAAAGACCATCAGTTAAAATATTCGAGATAAGTGAGGGCAATTCGACACATATTGGTCCAGTTCAGTTTACGAACGAGTATTGTTGGTTAATGTTGTCCATTCTCGGCGTCTTGTTAACAGTGTGAGTGATTATATCTATAAATTTCATCAGATTCATCCATTAAATTCAATCATTTCCACTCATTTCATTTCATTACTCATATCTATAAATATATAAGTACTCTAATACTGTTTGAAATAAAATTAAAAATATACAAATGTATATATATATATATATTGATGAGATTGTTTGATTGATTAGTTTGCATTAAAATCAACAGGAAAACGAATAACACACAGACAAGGGCTTTTACTGTGCTTATTGGTGGTAGTAGTAGGCCACACCCGACTGTAGGTGGCCATTTTGACATTAGTTTCATCAATAACGGAGCGTAGAGTTGTTCAATCTGAAAAATGGATCAAATAACACCAAAGGAAGTGAGAATTCTTGAGAATCCGGAAGATATTCAAGAACGTCGTGAGCAAGTTTTGAGCCGTTATGGAAATTTTAAATCTGAAGCGCGTAATAAGCGTGATAAACTCGAGGACTCCCGTCGCTTTCAGGTAATTAACATTTTTTTTTGGAATGACATCATTACTATTATTAACCATTGGTATAATTGTACAAGTTCAATAAAAATTATATATAACTATTTTTTATTTGTTTGTATAGTATTTTAAGCGAGGTGCGGATGAACTTGAGGGATGGATTTATGAAAAATTACAAGCTGCATCGGATGAAAATTACAAAGACCCAACGAATTTACAGGCAAAAATTCAGAAACATCAAGCATTCGAAGCGGAAGTAGCTGCTCATTCAAATGCTATTGTATTACTTGATAACACAGGTTTGGAGATGATCGCCCAACATCACTTTTCGAGTGATATGATTAGAAAACGATTGGAAGGTTTACATCGACTTTGGGACTTACTTTTGTCACGATTAGCTGACAAAGGTTTAAAATTGCAACAAGCCTTGGTATTGGTGCAATTTATACGGCATTGCGATGAGGTTATGTTTTGGATTCATGACAAAGAAACGTTTGTGACTACCGATGAGTTTGGTCATGATCTTGAACATGTTGAAGTGCTCCAAAGAAAATTTGACGAATTCCAAAAAGACATGGCAAGCCAAGAATACAGAGTGACTGAAGTCAATGAACTGGCAGACAAATTGCTGTTGGATGGTCATCCAGAGCGTGACACTATTTTGGGAAGAAAAGAAGATCTCAATAAATCATGGCAAAAATTGAAACAACTTGCAATTTTGCGACAAGAAAAGCTCTTTGGTGCTCATGAAATTCAACGATTTAATCGCGATGCTGACGAGACAATGACATGGATTGCTGAAAAAGATGTTGTTCTATCGTCAGATGATTTTGGACGTGATCTTGCAAGTGTCCAAACACTTCAACGAAAACACGAGGGCATAGAACGTGATTTGGCAGCATTGGAGGACAAAGTTGCGACATTGGGCGCTGAAGCGGATCGTCTTGCGGCTATTCATCAAGCCGATCATTCGCAGCAAATTCAATCAAAACGCGCAGAAATTTTACAATCATGGGAGTCGCTCACCGCAAAAGCCAAAGAACGCCGTTTTAAATTGGATGAGTCATATTATCTTCATCGTTTCTTAGCCGATTATCGCGATCTTGTATCGTGGATGAATGATATGCGTGCAATTATATCTGCTGATGAATTGGCCAAAGATGTGGCTGGTGCAGAGGCACTGTTGGAACGGCACCAAGAGCATAAGGGTGAAATTGACGCACGTGCAGACAGCTTTGATGCCGCTACATTAGCTGGCAATAACTTGCTTGAGCGTAAACATTATGCGGCGTCAGAAGTTGCTATTAAATTAGATTCACTTGCTGAAGATAAATCATCATTGTTGGCACTTTGGGAAGAACGACGTATTCTATATGAACAGTGTATGGATTTACAATTGTTCTATCGTGATACAGAACAAGCCGATGCATCGATGGCCAAACAGGAAGCATTTTTGGCCAATGAAGATTTGGGTGATTCACTTGACAGCGTTGAGGCATTAATTAAAAAACATGAGGACTTTGATAAATCACTTGCCGCACAAGAAGAGAAAATAAAAGCATTGGATGATTTTGCGGGTAAACTAATTGTCGGTGAACATTATGCTGCTGATGATGTGGCGCAACGACGTCAATTGCTTTTAGAGAGGCGCGCAATTCTTCTCGAAAAGTCAGCACACAGAAGACGTCGATTGGAAGATGCTTACAAACTTCAACAATTTGAGCGTGATTGTGATGAAACTAAAGGATGGGTGAATGAAAAGTTGAAATTCGCCACCGATGACAGCTATTTAGATCCTACCAATTTAAATGGTAAAGTACAGAAGCATCAGAACTTTGAGCAAGAGCTTAATGCTAATAAAACACGTATGGAAGAGATGGTATCTATTGGACAAGAGCTCATTGATTCGGATCACTATGCCAGTGATCGTATTCGTGCACGTACCGATGAAATTGTAACACTTTGGGAGTGTCTTGCTAAAGCAACCGAGAAAAAAGGCACGAAACTTCAAGAAGCCTCGCAACAACAACAATTCAATCGCACCGTTGAAGATATTGAATTGTGGTTATCAGAAGTCGAGGGGCACTTGATGTCAGAGGATTATGGTAAAGATTTGACTAGTGTGCAGAATTTACAGAAAAAACATGCACTGCTTGAGGCTGACGTTGCATCACATACAGATAGAATTGAAGGTATTACTCAAGCGGCCGAACAATTTGTAACATCAGGTCATTTTGATGCAGATAATATTCGTTCGAAACAAGATCAATTGCAAACGCGTTATTCGGCATTGCAAAGACCAATGAGCATTCGTAAACAACGTCTATTAGATTCACATCAAGTTCAACAATTATTCCGCGATATTGAAGATGAAGAAGCGTGGATTCGTGAAAAAGAACCGGTCGCAGCGAGCACCAATCGCGGTCGTGATCTCATTGGCGTGCAAAATTTACAGAAAAAACATCAAGCAGTATTGGCAGAAATAAATAATCATGAACCACGTGTCGCCGCAGTATGTCAAGCCGGTTCGAAAATGTTAAGTGACGGTCACTTTGCCGCTGAAGAAATAAGCCAACGACTCGCTGCATTGGATGAGCATTGGGGACAATTGAAAGAGAAAGCGCGTCAACGTAAAGTCGATTTGGATGATTCGCTTCAGGCCCATCAATATTTTGCCGATGCAAATGAGGCTGAATCGTGGATGAAGGAAAAACGGCCAATTGTACTCAATGGCGATTATGGAAAGGACGAAGATAGCTCTGAGGCATTGTTGAAGAAACAGGAAGCACTTGTTAGCGATTTGGAAGCATTTGCCAGTACTATTGGGGCATTGAGAGAGCAAGCGGCTGCCTGCAGACAACAGGAGACACCAACTGTTGAAATAGCTGGTAAAGAATGTGTTGTTGCATTGTACGATTATGCTGAAAAATCACCGCGTGAAGTTTCGATGAAAAAAGGCGATACACTGACTCTGTTGAATTCAAACAATAAAGATTGGTGGAAAGTTGAAGTTAATGATCGACAGGGTTTTGTCCCAGCGGCTTATGTCAAACGAATTGAACCTGAAGTTGGTCTAAGTTCATCGCAACAAAATCTTGCACGTGAACAGAGTTCAATTGCAGCGCGACAAGCACAAATACAAGCGCAATACGACGATTTGCTTCATTCGGCGCATGAACGTCAAAATAAATTGAATGAGACTGCTAAAGCATATGTATTGGTACGAGAAGCCGCAGAACTCGCCACTTGGATTAAGGATAAAGAAAATCACGCTCAAGTACAAGATGTCGGTGAGGATTTGGAACAAGTGGAAGTGATGCAGAAGAAGTTTGATGATTTCCAGGCGGATTTGAAAGCAAATGAAGTAAGACTTGCCGAAATGAATGAGATTGCTGTTCAACTTATGAGTTTGGGACAAACCGAAGCTGCATTGAAAATCCAAACACAAATTCAGGATTTAAATGAAAAGTGGACAAGTTTACAAACTTTAACGGCCGAGCGCGCAAGTCAACTTGGTTCTGCACATGAAGTTCAACGTTTCCATCGTGATGTTGATGAGACAAAAGATTGGATTCGTGAGAAAGATGCGGCACTAAATAATGATGATCTCGGCAAAGATTTGCGTAGTGTTCAGGCATTACAACGCAAGCATGAAGGTCTTGAAAGAGATTTAGCTGCGCTTGGTGATAAAATAAAACAGTTGGATGAGACAGCTAATCGATTAATGCAATCACATCCAGACACTGCTGAGCAAACATATGTGAAACAAAAAGAAATTAATGAAGAATGGACTCAACTCACAGCCAAGGCGAATTCACGAAAAGAAAAATTACTCGACTCGTATGATCTTCAGCGGTTCTTAAGCGATTATCGCGATTTAATGGCATGGATCAATTCAATGATGGGTTTAGTTGCATCGGAGGAACTTGCGGGAGACGTCACTGGTGCAGAAGCATTACTTGAGCGGCATCAGGTATATTTATCATATAAATAGATAATATTAATAAGAATTATCAATACTGATATTCAATTATTAATTGTTATGTTGTTATTTCTTATAATGTAGGAACATCGCACTGAGATCGACGCTAGAGCTGGTACCTTCCAGGCATTCGAATTATTCGGCCAACAATTATTACAATCAAGTCATTATGCCAGCGTTGAAATTCAAGAAAAATTAGAATCAATGACTGAAGCACGACAAGAATTGGAGAAGGCTTGGATTCAAAGACGTATGCAACTTGACCAGAATCTTGAATTGCAGTTATTCTGCCGTGATTGCGAACAAGCGGAAAATTGGATGAGTGCACGTGAGGCATTTTTGAGTAGCGCCGACGCAGTTGACAGTAGTGATAATGTTGAGGCGCTAATTAAGAAACACGAGGATTTTGATAAGGCAATAAATGCACATGAAGAAAAAATTGCCGCACTTCAAACATTGGCTGATCAATTGATCGCGGCTGAGCATTATGCAGCAAAACCAATTGACGGTAGACGTTGTCAGGTATTGGATCGTTGGGGACACTTGAAAGATGCATTGATTGAAAAACGGTCGAAATTAGGCGAATCTCAAACACTGCAACAATTTTCACGTGACGCTGATGAAATGGAAAATTGGATTGCGGAAAAA
>CAJUYH010000971.1:5979-54683 GCA_910591685.1 Galerucella tenella | reverse complement strand
CCCCCCCCCCCCCTTTTTTTTGATTATGATTACAGCCACTCCATATTTTCACTTTTTGCCTCAATTATTTTCCTAGATTTTGGGCAACCATCTACGTATGCACCTGCATAAAACTTTAAAAGGCACTATGCAAATTTTTAATTTAAAAAATGTTGAAACATGCACTTTCTCTTATTTGAACTAAATAGTGTGGAATATGGGCCCTCCGCGAAAGAACAAATTGAACAGAATAAAAAAAAAGGAATATTTTTGCCTTTCTCATTATCGACGGTAGGCTCCATATCTCGCTCATTCCATCTCTTCCATACATTTTGTAATTTTGACGATGAAAAAATATTCAAAATATAGGTTCTGATCCTAATATGAGCCAAAGCCCATATTTCGAACATCACATGTGTTACTTTAAAATATAAATGAAATTATTGTAACTGTAAAATAATTACAAATGCCGTGTACCATATAATATTTGACCTCATAACTTTTTACTCATAACCACTTACTACAGAATTCATTAAAAGATATATTATTGAAATAGTAATGTTACGTGATAAACTACCTACGGAGAAAATATTGAAAAAGCGAAAAATATATTTTTGGATTTGTTTCAAAAATAAAAATCTCTCAGGTGCCCACAATTCAGGCAATGGTCAATAGCCATATTAGACTCGAGTTGAGTAGATCAGTCACGGACGACAGTACTAGTTTTAGCTACAACTGGAGGGCCCATATTATACGCATGGCCCATATCCAGACCGGTTTCTGTATAATGAGCAATATAAATAAAAAGAGAGAGGATAGCAAGAGCGGTTGGGAAGACTGAAGAAGCTGAGCATACACTTCGGGGAGAAAACAGCCTGGATACTAAAGATCATATAATGACAGGGAGAATCGATCAAAGTGAAAGTGATTAAGACAAAAAGTATTCAAAACGAACGATAGAACCGGGGAAGAAGAGAAGAAAAAAGGGGAAATATGGACGGACTGAAGAGCTATCTAAGGGAGATGCGTCATGTGAAGCTAGGGAAGAATTGCGAAGTCGGGGTACAGATGAGCAGGATTCAAAAAAGAGCGCATAGTGGCGGAAGTGGACATAGCAGGGAAAGAGGGAATAAAGTGATATCAGTATTGAAGGTACTAAGTGAAACCGGTGCGAGGGAAATAAGAAAATTGCGGATGTCGGCAGGTGAAGGTGTTGGACAAATGCATTAGTGACTGGGATGGAAGGAAAAGAGGGACGACAGTCGGTTGATACGAGGCGAGGACGCAGGCAAACAAAGAGTTATGGAAGTCGAGAGTCGACAAAAATAGTTGCCAATAATTTGCGGTAGAAAGGAGAGATGAAATAGGTAAATAATGAATGAAAGAAATCAGAAATAATGAGGGAGCTGCGAAAATGGGAAAAAAGACAATGGGAGTGAACGGTGTGAATGGGAGATAAGATATTGCGCGAGAGGGCTAAAAAGGAAAGCAAAAGAAGAGGACTTAGAGAAGTAGCAAATATGAAGACAGCATTTTGCTGATACTGTTGGAGTCAAAAACCGTAAAGAGCGCGGAAGAAAAAAGAAATAGGAACAGGAGAGCAATGCAAAGTATGGGTTTGGAAGGACACGAGTGTGGTGGTATATCGTACAGAGAGTGGGTGAAAGGGGTAAGATGAGTGGAGTGTGAGGGAAAACATGTCTGATATGAAGTATAGAAACATATTATACAGCCGAAAATGGGAGCCCTCTAAAATAAGCTACGATGACATTAGACGTACACCAACTTCAACAATAGTAGTAGAAGAAAGAGTGGTTTTAAGTAGTTCAAGAAAAGTGTAAAAAAAATTTCATCAATAGTATTATAAAGTGATCAGAGGACCGAAAGCCGATAATAAGGATAAAATAACATACAATCATACATTCATACATACACATACATATTTCTAATTGTTTTGAGTAATATTCTTTATACTGTGTGTCCCTTAGTATTCAAAAAATTAATCAGTCCATAATTCTATTTGTTTCATTGTTTGATAATATCGCAGCCAATATCGGTAAAAAAATTTCTCCGAAACTGATACATTTTCTTATATCATCAGATTTCGATCAAAATTGAAGAACTATTCATGCAGTATTTAAATGTTATCCCCCAAATTCCATTTGTTTCGCAGCAGAAACAAGATATAGGTAATAAACCAATTATATTATTATCAATACAATCATAATAAAGTCGAATGCAATAACTCAGTTATTCGAATGTTTTCCACATGATCCCCAATCCAAGTAATTATTCAGAAGTTCGGTTATATCGTAAATATTCTAATATTCATGACTCAAATTCATCAGATTACTGTTTGGTTTTTGACTTTTGAACAATTGCTTGCTTTTTGCATCGTGTGATTAACGAGGAATTTATATTAAATCATGAAAATAAAAAGTGGCACAAATTTTCAAATTCTTGATGTAAATCTTCGCAAGTTGACCGAAAGTTGACTACCCAATATTGTAAATGCTTTGCAAGACACTGTTGACAAATGGGAAAGCATTTAAGAATGTTCTTTATATCAAGAATATCGCAAATACTCGTATGTAAATTCAAAAATTTGAACCCATGCGGACATCTTTTTATGAAATCCTTAGACAGTTCTTTAAATTTCTCAACTCATTTCCATTGCGACAATGACATACTTTAAGAAAATATTAAATTTTCGTCTTCCTTAAATTAGGCAGTCTCGAATTCATATGTACCGACAATATTCAGAACGTTTCGAAAAGACACTGATCATTTGCATGACTATAATGTAAACAATCAAATATTTTATTCATTCTTTTTAAAGATTCCGCTGTGGATACGACCAATTTCCTGGACACATAATTATGAACAATATGTGTCGCCAATTTGCCAATTTAATAAAATATTAAGTTATCTTTTGTGAGCAGGAACATTTTTATATTTTAAGCCATGGGCGGCATCGTCACATATACAATTTTCGGGATAGAGAACGATTCACAAGTAGATATCCTCGTATATGGTAACATTTATAGGTGTTTTACTGCTTATTGTATTTCCTCTTCTCGATTCATCTCGTTTGTTTAAGTTTTGTGGAAAATTTCGAGAAAACCTTTGTCTCTTAATTTGATTATCCGGCGTGTACCCATTGGACATTGACCCTATTTTTATTTTGCTGAGTCAGCAATGTGATGGTTTGATATGTAACAAAGCATAACGTAGATCCTATAGAAAACAATGCAAAAAATAAATAAAAATCCGATTAATACAAATATCTGAATGCCCAATCTTAATCTCCGCTGAAAAATAGTAAATTTTTCACGCTTTTGTTGAAGTTGATCACTCTATTGAAACTCTGTTTGATGACTGCTATATGAGTTCTGGCGCATGACATCACAATTTCGTATTGATGCGCAAACTTGTTGTCCCTTACTTATATACTGAACCGTAAAGGTATACTTCATCCTACCAATGTATGCTCATGTATTACTTTCTTAGCGCGGTTACTACCTATACGCCAATCCCGTATTCTACTGTTTCACTTCAAACATAACGGCAAACTCTCATTTGAACTATTCTTTTTCGTTGTCTATCGTGACTATATTCCAATTCAAGTACCGCTCTGCGCGATTTTCTCATCATACAAAAATATGCACAATCTATTACATCATAAAATACACAAGTTATATATGAATTAACACATAAATTGTATTATTTTCAGATTGGAATGTGTTGTGAACGCTCTGTGTCGAAGTCTGAGCAACGCCTCACCACAGTTGATGCGACTGGTACTTGATATAAATTTATCCGGAGAACAAATAAGCAGAGTTTGCAAAGCACTCCGAGGTTGTATTCAAGTACAAGCACTACACTTACCCCATTTGAGTTGCGGCAGCGATGGTTTAGCATCTGTTGCAGATCTCCTAACGAAAAGAGTGCTATTCGCTTTGAATTTAGCCGGAAGTTGGAGCGTCAAAAATGAAGATCCATCGAGCTCGGGAATTAGTATGGGTAAATTTGAACTACTTATTAGTTATATGGAAATACATGAATTAATATATATATTCAATAATGAATTAGTTAACAAGAAATAAAAGTACAGGCGAAAATCATACATACATACATACATACACACACGTACACACCGAAACACATGATTGTAGCCACAATCAGTAGTCTCAGATCAGATTTTTTTTTTAAATGAAGAAATAAATATTCAAACGGTCAATATAAATATTAATTATAATATTCATACTTTTTTTCAATACTTGCACTAGATTACTGACACATAATTATACGCAGGGTCTGGATCGGGCTCAGGAAGTAGTGGTTGTGCATCGAGTACACTTGGAACGTTGCCGCTGAACCGTTGCTATTCTTCCCTTCCTCGTGGCGCTCTCGTGGCATACGGAAGCTTGACAAGACCAGCCACACTTCCACGATTGCCATTAGGTCTTGATATGGTAATATCAAGCACCACCACAGCTAATAGTAACATGCCACCCAATGATCGGGATAAAGATAGCGGTAATGGCAGCAGCAAGAGGAACAGCGATAGTATACTTTGCCATCGTCTTCCCGCAGTGAATCTATTACCAACATGTGATATCGCTTGTCATCAAGGAACCGGATTTCATGAAATATTCAACGCAATCAGGTAAAAATATTAAATACAATTACAACGGATGTATAAATAATTGGATATCCATGAAACATGACAGACGTGATAGGCCTATATTTGTCAGATTTTGTTAAAATTTGTAATATTTGATATGACAAATTATCATTTAAAGTTTCCAAACGAATTACTTAAATAATAGCAGGTGTGTAAACATAGTAGTGAGACTGACAACGTAGCGTTTGATATGTAAACTATAGAAATATGCAGTGCGATGAGGATGATCGATGGATATGTTACATGCATTCAATGTGAGTTTGGACGCGATCGAGTCATCTGTTTGCTTGTAGTTGTTTCTTCGGTGAAGCCGGTTTTCATGGCGCGTTTCAAAAATGAATGCCATTAATTTCAAGCAGCGGTGTGCTGGCAGGTTTTACTTCACACTTGGGCGACAGAAACTTTCACAAAACTTACTCAGGCCTATGGAGACAGTATTTTTCATGAGTTCAGATTTTCCAGTAGTTTCAGGCGTTCACAGAAGGAAGAGAATGGATGGGAGATGAACCACGCAGCGGAAGGCCCTCAATTGCGAAAACAAATGAAAATTTCCATGCCTTTGATAGGCGTGGAAACGTCTGCAAAGAGTTGGTACCTACAGGACAGTAAGTCAGCATTTTCACCGAGAGGTTCCCGATAGACTCCAAAAAAAGGTGATTGCTGTAAGACCAAACATCCAAAACAACTCGATACTTCATCATGACAATGCGCCTTGTCACACAGCAATTGCTACACTGAGAGAATTTTATACGAAAAATTACCCCGCAAACCGTAGTAAGCCTGAGACACTTCTACATTCGGTAAAATATTATACATATTAAGATGAATTCTTAGAACGGGGTGCTGTCAATATTGTATGAAGTTAGAATATATTTTACTCTACTGGATGGTAGTATATGCGAGAATTCATTTAATGCTCGAAGTATACTAAATTATACTCAATAATCACATATATATTACATTGTAAACGTCGATTTTTTACCCTGTAACATAGAATTTTGTGCCATGTTTTACATGGTAAACGCTCGGAATTATTCGGTGTATTTCGGGTACACTCGGCTGCTAGCCGAATGCATTTGTTTTTATCCAGTGGCTTGGCATAGTCATCCCATACTATATATTCTCCCGCCACACAAATTGACAATAGGCAAGATGGCATAACCGAACATACCCGAAGAGCCCTCTCGCTGGAACAAGCATATTAATTCTTGCCAAGATGAGGGGTAAAATTTCCTATCGCACATTGTAAGAAATACTTGAAGGTTATGATGTCGCAAGCCTACTCGAATGCAGGGTAAATTTTACTCCGCATTTCATCACAATTTTTGGTATAAAATTCTCACAGTGTATACACGAGTTTTTGACCAGTAAAAAAATTCTTGTGGCTCTTCAGCCGTTTTACTCACCTGACTTGAGTCATTGGGACTTTTTTCTCTTCCCGAGATTGAAAATTCATTTCAGGACATATCATGTTGGGACACTCGAAAACATTCGAACAGCTGTAACCGATCAGTTGCAGACTATTCCACTATCCAAGTTCCAGTACTGCTAAACGAAGTGAAAAACGCGTCGCCAACGCTGTGTGGCTTGCCAAGGGCATTATTTTAAGAGAGACAACATTCAATTATAATAATATTCAAATAGAGGTATTTAATCATACCAGTCACATTACTTTACTTACACACCTTATAGAATCAAATGGGTAACGAATAAGCCTGATACAAATGTCCCCCATGGTAAAATTCTATCTTGATTCCTTCCAATTATTTTTCGCTAAAATGAAATTAATATCTTTACCTTATGAATGTGGTCTATACTATCTAAATCACTCTCCAAAAATGCATCATACGGTAATGAATGAGAATGTACATAATTTGAAAAAAAAAATCGTAATAATTTTTAACCAAAATTTTTGTGATAGATAATTTTGCGAAAGGTAACTTGCAGTATCAAAAATCTATACCCTCGTATCTAGTAGCAACCTTCACGACTAACTCTGAATTGTTGTTCATTACTATTTAGTTGTTTACATCTACATTCCATATTTCGTATTTTGTAATCGAGAACATTTGCTTCGAAATGGTAATCCACATTATTTGTTCCATAAAATAATAGTAATAATAATCATCATCATTACGATAATAATGGAAGAACTTATGAACTTTACATCTTGTCGTTTAACAATATCATTTACCATGTTCAGTATCAAAGTTTTGATCACTGTCTTGTTCGAAGATCGTGCTGCTTTCATACACATTCATTTATCTCTCAATTTCCAACGGAAACAAATCGTTCCGAAATTTCTCATTTGTAAATACGCCCTTCACTGAAGAAAATATGATATTTTTGTTTCCAAATAGGATATTTTTCTATTATATTGTTTTAGAAGGCAATTGTGCATTTATAAACAAATATTCTTAATGAATCACTACAAAGTGAGAAATTTCATTGAAGAATGTCTACCAGGGTCAAGCGAATTTCATTTGCACAATTCTATTTCACACACCAAATTTTATACATCAAAAATCAGTGCTCATATTAGTGGTTACTCGACATTTTTCGGCATTCGTGCATTATGTTTTATTACCCGTGGTAGAATGTACTTCAACGACCAGGAGGTCGACGTGTGCGCAGAGTTTACCCAATATTTTGATGGTTAATTGAATCTTTGATGGAACTCATAATTGCGTGCCCTTTTCCCTGTTAATATATTATAAGTAATTATGATGTAAGTAGTTTTTGGTTTCCCGGATATTTTATATTCTGATGTTAGTAATATTGAGTAAGAAAGATTATTGCGGACACGAGGCACGTTATTTTTTTTTCCATATTATAAATTATATTCTCAAAGAAAAGTTGTGAAGTATAACTTAAATAAAACCAAAATTAAAAGAACAAACTAATTTTATTTACAACCATTAACAGATACGCAGAAAGTTAAGAACAACAATCTTATTGTACTCCCATGCAAATTATCACTTAATCAGGCATATATCGTCAGCTACTCTCATATCTGTTACAAATGTATCGACATATCATTTTATACGAAACTTTTCTTCTCGAGAATATTCGATGAAATATCTATTCAGACATGATGAAATATGGTTTGATATATTCATATTTAAGTGCATATGAATTCATATTTACTCATATTACTTATTCGACGAATATCTTTTTATATTCGAAGAATTGTACAAAGAATGTCAAGCAAAGTTATAAGTTAATGAAATTTTAGAAAAGAAAAATGAAAAACAAACTTATACTGTTCTAATATGAAATTTCATACATTGGCATCTCTCCATCAAATATGATCATATTGATCACAAATTGTTACATATAAAAATGGATGATGAGTAATTTGTAATCAGGTAATCATACATTACTAATCGACAATTGAAATATGACCATACCCGCTCGCAGATGATGAACGTCTAAATATAACTTGTTCCTACGGAAGAAGAGTGAGATGACCCAAAAAATACAGTTTTTCAGAAACGAAGATTTCAGATGATGTTGCCTATAATTGTAATGCGAAGAGAGTGACATCTGTATGTGGATGAGTAGCCAATTTAACCACTACACTTATAAGCTTTTTCTATTGAATCATATGAGATATTTGCTGATCTTGTTCACATAAATGTCGGTATATCAATTTATATTACAACTAGCAAAAATCACTCTTTTTGTGTTGAGTCAAAATTTGCAAACTGGGCGCAAGATAAAAAGAAGCGTTCGACTTCGCACGATATATACTAATTCGGTATTTCTACGCCTGTATCTGGTAGCACAATTCGAACGTTATGATACGCTTGAAAAAAAATATATTATTTTATTTTTTTTAAGATATAAAATAAACAGTTTCTTCTTCCAAGTTGGAATTTTATTAGTCAATAGTTAATAGTGTAATGATAATGCTGACTAATTTTCAGACACCCAAAGCATTAAATTGATCTAAAATCTCTTTTCAAACATTAAAGTGTCTGCACACCTCAGACTAAATTAATTAAAATTTCCAATGATTACTTTATTTGTTCATTTTGATTTTATAAAACAATGTCTTCAAATGTATTTAAATGAACTCAGAAATAATTTCAATTATTGTATTATATTGTATTCCCGCAGTGCTTTACTTGCACGTCATAATAAGAATTAGATATTTTACTTTTTTTTCTGACTAACTGTAAATATAATAGGGGATCAATATCGAACCATGGGGAATCCGGATCGACATTGAACTTTTCGCTTGGATGGTGTCGCTCCCGCGTGCTCGCTCGCAGCCGGCTGAACGGACCGCAATATCGGCACCGCGCTCAATGTTTTAACGAAAACCCTGAATTCCGCTTCTGACTCGATATCCTCTACTTATAATAATACTCAAAACTTTACCAATCGTCGTAAATTATAAGAAAATTATCCACGTACAGCGTACAAACTTGGACTTTACAAAAAAAATTATTTTTTGCACTTTCATGGCCTTTACTGTTTAGGCGCTCGGTATGGGACCACTCACTTCTACCGTCCCCTACATTATTTTTGAAACATAAAACAATGAATATTCGACATTTGGTTATTTCAGGAATCCAAGTTGCAAGCTGAGGTCATTGAATGTTTCCAAATGTCTTCAAGGCGGTCTCGATTTTGGTTGCCTCGGCGAAACTATCAGGCGAGCCCGTAACTTGGACGCAGTGAGAGTGGCTGGTGCTTCAAGACCGATGGATGTTATGCCCATTGTTCTGGCGCTGACCGAGGCGCCTTCTGTCCAACTCCTAGATCTCGCCAGCTCACGGCTTGTGATGGATGATCATCCTTCGAGACTTTTATGTCATGCAATAGCCCGAAACACAACTCTCCAATTATTAAGTCTTGAGGGATGGACATTTAGAATAGAGGTAAAATAAAATTTATATTGTCATTCGTTTGACACTGTTCAAATGTACACTCCTCATCACAAATAACTCGCGGGCTACAAGATAATTATTCCAGGCATCCTATTTAGATTTATATTGCCGTATTGGCGATTTTACCTTGACTAATATATTCCTGTACGTAATAACAGACAAAGGCATACAAAGTTTCAACATTCACTGTGAATTTCAGTTTGCACGTAACGCTTCATTGCATGTCTATGATCGGAAATTATTAATCCAATCGATGCATATATATAGACACCTACATTAATATAGCCATATCAAAGGCATAAATATGAGTTATTATATCAATACAATGCAGTATAAACAACTAATGAGATAAGAATCATATGGACATTCATAAATCTTTAACAGGAGTCCGATAGTCTCGGTGTATTCTCTGAGTTACTAATGTGCACAAGCGTCAGAGAATTGAATTTATCCAATGTTCGTTTACACTTCGCCGTCCATGAAGGTCCACTCTCTCGATTAGGTCGTCGAGATGATGTCGGAGCGGAACTCCTAAAAGCGGCACCTCCGCCGCCCTGCCCTGCGATTGTGTTTCTTCGTCTGGCGGGCTTCCAAGTCAGTATCAAACACTAATCTTTGTTAAAAATCACTCATTTTCATATCGATTCAGCTGATATAATAGCAAAATCATTGAAGAACATATTAAAAGTAATATACATTTTATAAATTTCAGGTATCAGTGAATGATAAATTGGCATTGAGTGGTCCTCTATTATTACCGTTCCTTACTGGATTTATAGCGTTGAATGAACTCGATTTATCATTAGATAAATCAGAAGTTGGCAGTAGCAGCAGCTCATTGCTCTTCATCGACGATAAAATACTTGAACAATTTTTCAGTTGTCTCGGCACACACTTTAAACATTTGAAAACATTGAAAATAAATTATTGGCGAATCAGCCTAGAAAATAGTGAAAAAGTAATGAGACGTATATCCAAATCGTTGAAAGTATGTAATATAAGTTTTGTCAAGGCAAATGGTTTATTCGTTACTGATAGCTCAACACGAGTTCAAATGGAACACGTATTCATTCAAACAATTCTTGCCAATGTCCAAACCCTAACTTGGCTTTGTTTAGATAATATTAAATTGAGTGAAAGTCAATGTACAAGTGTGGGCAGGTGGATTAAGGAAAGATATCCTGGACAGTTGCTCGAAATAAGTGCCAAAGATATAAACATTAATTCTATCAAAGCTCTGGTCGCAGCAGTCGAAGACGGCGGCCGAGCAGAAATTGCTTATGTTGGCGGTTCTGTATGTCGAATAAAAATCAGGAAATTTCAGAAGAATGTAAAAAATAAAAAAAAATAAGAAATTGTCAGGCAATTATTAAAAATGATTATCAGGTGACAATTATGTATCAAAATTACATCCACTATGGCGAAATTATCATTTCCGGCTCAATAAAACATTATTGGGAACAGTTAGTATCAGATACCATTGTGTGAGTGTGCGTGATAGAAATTAGATCATCTATTCTACGATTTTGAAACTCGTATAAAGGTGTATATAATACATTTTGAATGCCTAGTGTTAGAAATTCAATTAGTTTTCTTTATATTTGATTATGAACTCATTTATACACAACGTAAACACTGAATCTTTTATTGAATAACTGAATTATCCGGATGTTGAACGCTATGATGCTGGGCTGATTCCTACGTATCTTTCTATCTATTTTCATTACATATACACATTATACTGTGATTTCAGAATTTATATAATTCACAATATTTTCATTGTTTTTATTAGACATACTCGTATATTGTCAAATGAATTTGTAACTCATAGGAGAAAAGTAAGATCAACACAATACTTCTCTATCATAAAACTAACCATTTTTATGACAAATTATATTTATATATCTCTACTCTTATTTACTAACGGAAATGATAATAGCTGATCGACTTATATAGATGAATAAACATTTCAACTTCTTAAATTAAAATTAGTATTCGCTATCTGAATATACTATATTAATGTATAAGAAAATATATTTATTGGCACTCATTGGTGCATTAAGTATGTGCAATTAATTATTATTGTTGTTTTATATTGAAATGACAGACAAGCCGATGGATATTACTATATAAATCGGTATAAAGTTTTTTTATAAAGAATAATTCTTATTGAAGTTCATGCCGACTGATTTTTCATATATACATTAAATTATAGTGTATTAATATATAAATTATATTGTATGTATAATTGAATAAGATATTTTGTTGACTGACGCATCAATGATAATGATTATACAAAAAGTGGATGATATCCAATAATGCTGTTATGTTGCAAATATTAAAATGAACATGCATTGATATTAGATAGAATTGTAAAATACGATTGAAAGAATAAAATGTTGACGGAGTTTTAAACATACAAGTCTAATAAAAAACCATGTGAGATCTGTAATTGTGGAGTCGTTGAAGTTTCAAAAATTTTATGGAATTGAATAGTGAATTGTGTAAGCTTGCCAGAATACATTCATTCTACAAAATGGTTTAAGCAAATTATTTACATAGGAACGACTGCCAACTAAAAGAATGTTAATTTCTGAATGTGTTAGCTAAGCAATTCGCGATGAAATATGATATTAAATCAACGAATTTTTTAAAAGATCCATTATCAACATCTTAATTTCTTACGAATATCATTTCTTTATAGTTCACAATGAGTCTTACCGAACATAAACAGAATAAGATAGCAATAATGCAGTATCAAACTGAAAAAGTAAAATAATATTGTCATTGAATGTGAATTTATGCATTATATACACCAATAATTTCTCATTTTTAGTTTATATAGTTACAAAAATAATTAAACTTTTCATACTTTTGATCCAGGATCTGTGCAAATAACACAAAATCAAGGATACAAAAAGTATATATATATATATACATTATCGCTGACGAAGCACAACAAAATTATGAAAAAACTCAACTCAATAAATGAATGCGAGTGGAAAATATTATTAAACGTTATGAACGTGTTTCATTATATTTGATCAAAGTATCATCAGGAGTTAATTTTGAATGAGACACTTAGAACATAAAACTCGATTTCAATCGATTAACAACTATATCGGAATAAAATATTTATGTGTGGATATATTGTCAAAATAAAACAATAATATTTCAATGTGCTTGAAATTTTGAAATTGCAAATTTCATAACAAAAAATGCGTATAATCTTTTATATCAAAATGAATTGAAAAAAATCGTTACAAATATATTTGTTAGACATTTAGATATTCGATAAACATATATACTTGTTCTTTTCACTAAAATATACTTAATTTTTTCGTTATCATACGTCCTTGACTTGTTGTCTGACAAATATGAGTTTGAAATTTATTATCCTTTTTCATCTATTTCTTGTTGCAATTAGCTTATGCTAAATTCAATCTCAAATCACATTTTCATAAATAGACAAAATAACATATCATAGAAGAAATTCTTTGCCGCGAACATGAAATTCGCATTTGACAATTATTTTTCGATTCATCAAAGTATAAAGATTCGTTAAATTTATTTCAGTCAGAATATCAACAATGCCATTATATAAATAAAATTATGGCCTATATGTTTAGGTATGTATATTTATAAGTATCGGCATATTCATTTGTGTTGTACCGAAAAATAATAAAACATTTGAAAGAAAATATGTTCCAACTCACCAATCATAGATGTACACACGTATATTGAAACATAAACATGTACAGAATATTTAAAAAAAAATGTTTTACGATTCATATAATATATACAATGCGTTAATTCAACTTTGCGCAGGGATACTCTTTATTTATAATCCTGTGTAAGAATGTTGTCGAAAATTTCAAAGGTAACAAATTCACGTTTTTCAAAGTCCGTCATAAGATATTCAAGTAATACCCTTAATAATGATTATTTCGCATCTTAATATCACTCATTTACGTATAAAGGCTGTGAAAATGAAAAACGATGCGTTGAGAAATGATAAGTAACAAATCAGCATTGATATAACAGTTTGAATGAGGATAAAAAATTTCATGGTGTAGAGAATCATTGCTGAATTTATGTATTTATATATTTACAATTAATCTGTAAATATAAAAAAAATTATCATCATGTTAAATGGAAATGATTAAATGTCTTCCAAGTGGAATTTGTGATTTGCATTAGTCATGGCAACTCGGTTACATAATTTCAGTATATCAAATAAGTTTTGTACCAATGCCACATTATGTATCTTTTTTTGACAAGCACAACAAATTGTTATACCACTTACGAAGGATATTCTTTTATTGTGTATACAATTATCGGTTGAATAACTGTATTGACATCACATAGGTGTATAGTCCAATTGAATGGTCAGATGTTTTACCCCTGCTGCCTGAAAAATCATTTGCGTATGAGCAACGACATATTTAGGGTCGACAGTCCTCGCTACCTCCAATTTTAGGCAACCGACATAAACATCCGAGCATAGAGTCCAAAAATGTGGTTCTTGAACACTATAAACTCCAGTTAATTGAGTCACTTTATTGTAGCACTGTGGAAGGACATGATCCAATGCTGACGGTTGTCTTTGCATAAGAATTATAATTGATTCTCTTATGAGAGATAACACACTCAACATTATTAATACTGCTATGAATATGGAACAAATTGGATCTGCAATCATCCATCCAAACATTTGCATTAACACTGCAGAAATGATAACACCAACTGATCCAAGAGTATCAGCCAAAATATGCAAAAATACTCCTTTCATTATTTGCGAATTTCCACTACTTCCTGAATTATCTATTTCTATTTCATGATGATCGTGATTGTGATTATGCCCATTTCCGTATGCACTACTTCCATGTGAATGTCCATGTCCAGCATCATGACTATGTCCGTGACCACCATGACTGTGACCGTGCCCACCATGACTATGGCCGTGCCCATGCTGGAATGCATATATTCCCACCAAGTTCACCAGTAATCCCAGCACAGATACTACAAATAGCCTTTCATGTTTGACTTCCGGAGGTTCAATAGCTCGTTCTACAGCCTCAGACAATATGAAGAATGCGATAAATAACAGAAAAAGTCCGTTAACAAATCCCGCGAGTACTTCTGCACGAACATAACCATAAGAGTAACGTTCATTCGCTCGCCATTTTGTAATAACAGATGCTACTAGTCCTGCTAATAATCCAGTGCAATCAAAAAACATATGGAAACTGTCGGATATCAGTCCCAAACTATTTGTCCATATTCCATACGTTAATTCCACAAATGCAAAAGACAAATTTAATAGCAAAAAAAGGAATAAATTTCTTGTATTTGGATCAGCAAAAATAAGTCGTTTCCATCCATAAATTTTTTCTTTAATCCGACTGCCTATGCCTCTCGAATCTTTATGTGATAGTGGAAGCATATTGTCAACTATGTTGTTTTATTCTGTAAAGAAAAAAGTTTCGTTATTTCTTCAATGAATACTCAGTAAAAATGTCAACATTTAAACATTTAATATTCATTCACGGACGAATGGCAAATATTATTCTGTAAATAATATCTGTACCATTGAATACTATTTTATAATATAATGTAATTTTTCACCATAAGGTAAGGTAATGAACTTATGTTTCATGATTCATTCATCTTGATGTTTTCATGAAATCGATGTCAACATGACCACTATCATTAATAAATTACATGAATGGTACAAAAGATACAAGTATATTGTACAATTGTTTCGTTACATTATCAAATATTCATCAATAAACAGTGATTCACTAACGTGTCAACGTCATTGCGAGGTTAGGAATAAACTTATCACAATAAACCCACCTTTACGTTCTATAATTGGATTAATGTCAAAAGTTGATTCGATGATAAAAAATTTAGAAATATTATATTGACTACTTGCACATTCTTTGATCAAAAAATTAATTTTGATTCTGGCTGTAGAAGAATACAGCAAAGCGCCATGATGAACACCACGAACTCGCGACCACATAACATATATACATATATAATCAACAACACCAGTTGAAAAAAATAGCGCTAAGTACACGCCCGTGGTACGTTCACCCATCAACGTAATATATATTTTATGATATCCATATGAATATATATATACATATCGTGGAAGACTGCGAAAAATAACCAACTCAAGAACTTGATTTTTCACCAATTTCGTTTCAAAATTTAGAAGTTTATATAAAATCGGGTTTTCTTTGCATGCGAACACTGTTTCAACTCCAAATGTATAAAGTATATGTATAAATGTATAAAATATGATGGCAATGAAAAATAACCAACACAAATTGGTCATTTGTCATTTATAGTAAAAAATGATTAAATTTAAATCGTCATTATCGGGTAACTTTATTCCCACCGTTTTTTAAACGGTAAAATGATTCGGTGTGTTTGTCTACCGATGCCGATTACTTTTACTAATGATTTGCTCGTATTAACTCAAAACTTCTAAATTTTAACTTGGTCAGTTTTCGCAGTAAATTATGTATACATATAACAACATATAAATACATATGTGTATTCATATTTTCCCTTTCTTCTAACAAATTATTAGTAGGTTATGACATATTCGCAATTTGTTTAACACACCAACATATAAATAATCTAGAAAACAAAGTTTTCAATCTACCAAGAGTTTTCTAATAAATCTCCAAATGAACTAAATTATTCTAAATATTAGAATTTACCTTTTTCTATACATTAATCAACCGATCATCTGACAATAAATTGATGTGAGGGTAACTGACTTTAGACACACATCTACACACATTGCTCATACAAAATCTTAATAATGAATAAATTAATAAATTTATTATAATTATATTTAATGATTATATATAAATCAATTGTTCAATGAATAATTTTACATTCAAATACTCACAATGTTAATCTACCTTTAAGAACATTTTAAATCCATTCATGTCATCATTGTTGGCTACACTGCACAAATCACTGGATCGTAATTTGAATATACCACAACATTGCTATGAATGTTTCAAAATAATATTTGATGGATCAATAGCTATTTTATAAATTTGGTTATGAAATCATTATGAATATTTATTCAGTAAATAACCGATTCCGAAAATAAATTTCTATATGATTCCAATAATAAGTTCTATAGTTACTTTTAGATTTTTTACCTGGGGATTTTTGAATTATACGTTTTAGTTCGTTAGACATCTTATACCTGGACAACCTGCCCGCAAGCCACGTTGATGTGTACAGAAAGAGCTTTGGTTTATACAGTACCACTAAATACAATATGAATACAGTAAAAAATACAACAATGTATATAATATAGTATTAAATTTTGGACACCCATACTTTTCTCCCAGTTGACAAGTCTATCACGAGACAAGCTTACCATGGACGTTAAGAGAGTCAATAGAGTAGAGATTATTTCATAGCGTCTATAATTCCCCAAGTCGGTATGGTAATGCATAGGTAACACATTCAATGATCACATCATGAATCCTAGATGTCATGTACTGTATCATTTGATGAGTACGCGATAACATCAAATCAAATGAGTGAAATAATGTATTACAAATTGATATTTTATTTGAATTACGTCAATCAAATAATTTATTATTTATCAATTGCTAAAACATTCGAATTGTGAAAAACAAAAGAGAAATTTTATATAATAGCTATCAACGATTATTTCACTAATAAATACGAACCTGAGAGCAAATGACACTCATCAACACTTTCCGAGCAAGTGAAGTGAATAAAACACGAATATGTTCATAAACATTTGTATTCAACGTTTTTATTAATAATATTAATGCAGATTTTTGCATTTTTCCTAGATGTACAACATGAGCATCAGTATGGTCAACCTACGAGGAACGGATGGAAATTTGACATCATTCACAGATCAAAAACGTGAGTAAAACACAAATGTATTGACATACCTTTGTAATCGATGATTACATTAAGGATACTAATATTCATTTTTCAATATTTTTCTTTTGTTTTTAGATGTACAACATGGAGCATCAACATGGTCGAGAAGGACAACGTAGAATCGTGTCACATTTCTCTTATATATAAAATTTCACTTTCACACGCCAAAAATTAATTGTCATTATAATAGTACTAATAATAATCAAAGAATATAAAATAACAATTGATGCATTTATAGGAGTAATTAAACATATGGGATCAATGATATCACGAATTAATAGTTCATTTGCTCAGAAAGTGTAGGTGAGTGTGATTTACTCTCTACTTTGGATTTATTACGGAAATATTCGTTGATGGCGATTATATCCAGTTCCTCTCTTTTTCTCTTCATAGTTTAAATGTATTAGCAATTAATCAATAATAAATTATTGTACAATTTAAGAACAGAAGAATTCCTCAAAAACACATTTCATCAGATCTCGATTCATTTAAAGCTTATATATATTTCTCTGTTTACAGTACATTTCATAATATTATACAAAATAGCTTATTCAAATATCAATTCACGTAATTTTATATACAAAAAAACTAAAAGTATTCCAACTATTAATCCGTTTTTTGTTGATTGACGTGATTCAAATAAAATATCAATTTGTACTATATTATTTCACTCAATTGATTGGTTGTTATCGCGCACTCATCAAATGATATACTACATGACATCTAGGATTCATGATGTGATCATCATTGAATGTGTTACCTATGCATTACCATACCGACTTGGGGAATTATTGACGTAATGAAATAATTTCTGCTATATCGATACTCTCAACGTCCACGGTAGGCTTGCCAGGAGGGCCAAAAGTATGGGTGCCAAATTTTATATATAATAATTTTAATGCCAACAGTATACATCTTTTTTTTTTATCGACGGTGTATTGAAGTTAAATGAAAACAATACATTTTTTGAAACTGACAAATCATGGGATAAAAATCTAATGCCATCGGTCTACAAAATTTTGAATATCAAATCAATTGGTGTCCATTAAAATACTGAGATGGATGTTTTAATGATAAATAAAAAATGTGGAGACGAAAGAAGTCTTGCGATATCAAAATATTGGATTATTTTCCTGCGGCGGAATCGTTGACTGTGGATATTAAATCTAGATACAGGATTGGTTGGATTGAAACAATACGTAATGGACGGGAAAATATGCCGAAGATACCCGATTGTCTGTATTTCTCCGGGAAAAACACAGAGCCCATCATGACACTAATATGAACAATTGCTTGAGAGAGTATATTTATCTATGCAATGAATAAACTGATTGAAAATGAGTGATTTTTTAGCAAATAATAATATCTGCGGGCAGAATTTACTGCGAATTGTCTCACGAGGAAATGCTATTATTGCTGAATTGATGCGATTGAAGGAATATGTACCGCCTGTGTTTAGGTTAATTATCAGCATCTTGCTTTACATGCTATTTACATTAATTTTAAACTATTAAAAGTTAATTTTTACTATACAGACTTGACTCCAAACGGCACTTACAAAAATATGGATCAATTATTGTGGATTTTGCTTACTTTAAGGCTACCGCTGTTCATGAACAAAAAATTGAAAACGATCCTGTAAGTAGTAATGAAATGTTAAAAACAATGAATATGCTACTATGAATTGGATATATTTTGGTCTATTTGCCTTACGAAACTTTTATTCACCATTTAGTAGCTGGTATTTTCAACTGAAGGAAATTCTTAATAGAAGAACTGAATAAGTTTTTAACAGCATAACAATATAATTATAATATCTTTTTTAAGTTTTTCACAATAAATTGGAATATTCAGTCTTACATACTTTGATTTATATTCTTATATCTGCAATTCTTTTCATTAAACGTGGAAATAATTAATCAAAAATCATTTCAGGTACTTCAAGAGCTGGATGAAAATTTACGGGAAAATTATTCAGACGTTCTCACCAGATTTTATTTGGCATTTGAAAGTATTCATAAATATATAACAGATTTAAATGCGTATATTGATGAACTTGACGAGGGAAATTACATTCGTCAATCACTTGAAACAGTGACGCTCAATGAAGAAGGCAAACAATTGATGGTTTGTTAGAATAAAGTACTTTTTAATAATCTCCAAAAATTAAATAAAAACAATATGAGAATATATTCCAATTTTTCAATTCAATTGAAAAATATAAATTTTTATTCAAGTGCGAAGCAGTCTATTTATACGGCGTGATGTTACTCTTGGTGGACCTACAGTTTGAAGGACAAATTAGAGAACGACTTGTCGTATCATATTACAGATACAATGCACAAAGGTCATCATCAACGAGAGTCGACGATGTTTGTACGTTGCTTAGATCAACGGGCTTTTCCAAATCGTCTTCTAAGCGTCCTTCAAACTATCCCGAAGATTACTTCAAGTATGTTAACAAAAATGCGTATTGCTATTTACATATTTTTCTAAAAAGTAATTTTATAAATATTATTTATTAGAAGAGTATCAATCAAATCGACGTTCGTTGACTTGTTAATTGGACGATTGAGATCTGATGAAATCTACAGCCAAACTTTGGCATTTCCAAACCCTGAACATCGTAGCATAGCATCCGCCAATCAAGCAGCGATGTTAGTGATAATTTTGTTATTTCAATCAAAAATATTACATACAGGTGCCGCTATAATGCGTGAAATTGTTGATCGTTTCTTTCCCGACAATTGGGTAATTAGTATTTATATGGGAATTGTTATGAATTTATGTGATTGGTGGTTACCATACAAAGCTGCCCGTACTGCACTGAATAATACGCTCGAATCATCCAATGTCAAAACGATTTCTCAAGCTTGCGGACAAAAACTTCGAGTAAGTGAATAAAATGATAATAAAAGTAGTTGACAATGGATGATTTTCATAATACTCTTCATTACAGTAATCAAATAAATATCAAATTAGATGATGAAAAACCGTGTTGTGAATGTCACTAGCAGTTACGTTATAAGTCCTCTATCGAAACTAAAAATTCATGTCATTAAAAATTTTATTGCTTAGTCGTCCTCAAAATTATGTGGTTCATGTTGGACTCTATCAAGTGATTATAAATTTTAGCCAATATCAGAACTTGTATTTATAATTTGTTTTGTAAATTTGAAATCATTGAGATAGAGTTAGAGTAGAGTTGTCGAAAATAGCATCTTAAAATATCTGATGATTCTAACATTCTTCTCATCCACAAAATCGAAAGCAAATATAAATCAGTATTACATGCTTATTCATTGTGATTTTATTCTGAACAAACACATTATATTACAGAAATTACTAGGTGAAACGGAAAAATTAGAATTGGCCGTAATGCTAGATGAAAATGAAATAGAATCCGTTGTGAAATTAATACGTGAATGTAACGTATCACTGCATTGGATATTATTGCATACAACAACTCCGACTATTCTCCATGATGAGTCAAAGCGTGCACGCACATTGCGTCACCTTGTGATAACTGAGACGAAATACGTTGCAAATGATTGTCTACGTTTATTACTCAGTACAGCGCAAATTGAACACGATGTAAAATTAATGTACAAGCAATTATTGCAAGACAAAGGATCAAAGTGGTTAGAAAATAAAAATACATGTATTGAACGCATCAATGATCTAGCACAAGTATTTGGTGGCAATAAAGGTCTCGAAGGTATTGAAAAGAATGAAACACTTGAGATGTGGTTCAAAGAAATAAGCGCACACGTTAATTCATTGGAGCAAGAAGACGGCCGTAAAATCGGACAATTGGTTCAAGCACTGGAAGAAGTCCAAGAATTTCATCAATTGGAAAATAATATGCATGTCTCCCAATATTTAAATGATACACGTGACATTTTACGTACAATGTTACGTACTGGAAGCATATCGGAAGACACAATGATTGCATTAAATATTATCACTGATTGCTGTTACGCTTGGAATATAATGGAAACATTTATTGATATAATGCAAACGTCTATCAAAAAAAATCCACCCACAGTGATTAAATTAAAAGCTTTATTTTTAAAGATGGCATCGGCATTGGAAACACCATTGTTGCGTGTTAATCAGGCACGTAGCGCTGATTTATCATCAGTATCACAATATTATAGCCGTGAACTTGAGAGTTATGCCAGACGTGTATTGCAAATCATTCCAGAGACTGTATTTGGTTTGCTTGCGGAAATAGTTCATTTGGAGACGAATGTTTTCAAAGAAATACCAACAAAATTGTATAAAGATAAACTTAAGGATTATGCACAGCTTGATGAACGATTGCAAATGGCTAAATTGACATATGCAGTTTCAGTATTTACGAAAGGTGTTTTATCATTGCGTAGTGTTTCTTTAGGTGTATTGAGGGTTGATTCTAACAGATTATTAGAAGACGGTATTCGTCAAGAGTTGGTAAAAAAAGTAACACTTTCATTACACAATGGTCTCACATTTGATGTGAAATCAAAGACAAGTTTGGTCGATAAATTAAACGATTTAGCAAATGTCATGGATGGTTATCGTAAATCATTTCAATATATTCAAGACTATATTAATATAAATAGCTTGAAAATCTGGCACGAAGAAATAACATATATAATTAATGTTGCTTTGGATGATGAGTGTAAAGATACGAATTGGGCTCTTCATAAAACATGGAAAATGTTAATTCATCACGAAGAAAAAATGGATAATTCAAATTCATCAGAGATAAATGGAGGAACATTTATGGGTCGATTAACACGTGAGTTGATTCGTGTAACTGATCCGAAGTCAACCATTTATATTGAACACGCACTCGCTTGGTATGATTTAAAAACACAAAATGAAGTTCTCAATCACAAAGTTTTTTCTATGATACTCGCGGCAATGGGAACACCAGGATTATTTGGATTAGATCAATTATTGTCACATTTTATAACAGTGGAGTTACAAACTTTATATAAATATATTGATAATGGCGTACGTGACAAAAATTGGGTAATTATGATTGAGGAATGTCGGGGAATTATGCAAAATGGTAGTGGGGGAAATATCGGAAAACTTTATTCAGCTGTTATGAACCATGTGGGAAAAATTTGGCCATTTATGGCTGAATGTTCATTAAAAATTGGACATTATCAATTATTGAAGAGAAAAATTGCCTATGAACTCAATACTGCGTGTAAATTTGAGGCTAAACATATGGAGGCAGCACTTCGTACCCTAAATACGTAAGCAGAATAAACAACTATTGCTGTTAAAATAGACGTGGAACAATTAAAGAAAATTTTTTCATAATAATTTAATTTATTTGGGATTACAGTGCAGTGTTGGATGAATTAAGTAATAAATCCGAGGACAGTCTTAAGAGTCAGGAGGAGCATGATTTCATTCATGAGTTGAGCATACGTCTTGATTGGACGGGAATAAGTGACTCATTCAATAAAACATATCTCAAATTGTCCATTATAAATGACTTGGATTTTATACTATTTTTATTTACAATTTCATATCTACGTAAACTGCATTACTGCAAGAACACTGGTATATTGATTTACTGCACTTGCACAATTAACAATAAAATTAGTTACATTTAGTGGACAGTAAATATAAAATAATTTTCTTGATAATGATTACAAATAACTTAATTCTATTGAACTATACGTAAAATTTATTTTTACACTCACGTGACAGGATTTTACATAAAACTAGTTTCCAACTCAATTCAATTTTCTTCAAGTAGTCGCAGGCAAACCAATTCATGAATATATTGAATGTAACATATTCATCGGAATAATATATACATATATATATATATATATATATATATCGATGTTTTCACTCTTATTTCAGCCAGTTTACTCAGTAAAAAAAATCAAGATCCAATCGACGCAGTGGTATTTACAATTGGCATTCAAACCCTACTCAGACAATTTCCATCAGACATTTTCAATAATTATATATGCCATCTCTGTAAATATGTCTTGTCATTTGTCACCATTGAGAGGTATGAAATTTACTATCTATTTATATCTATGAAAAAATTCTGCGCAGATTATAAATTGAAATAATATTTTTATTTCAGTGGAAAAATTGCAAGCGAATGTGAATGTGAAGGAATGACCATCTTGCATTTTTTACAATTAATCTCTAAATACGCTAAACTTCCAAAGTCTGCGATTCTCCAAAACATTCCTGCTATTGTGATAGATCAGTATAAAAAAGCGTTAAAATAACTCATAAATTTTATATGGGTATAAAAATATAAATAAAATAAAAATATAGCTTTGATATTGGGGCAAAAGAAACGATTTGAGTGATCGGTCGAGTGCTGAAAGATATAAAGTAAATGAATGACGTGCTAAGTGGAGAAATGACCAGTTTGAAATGACACAATACTGTAAAATCCAAGCGAAATGGAATGAAGATATCCGTAGGCGAGGATGTCCTCATACGCATAGGCGACAAATTATTGTTATATGTGCAACATGGGTAAGTAGTAGGCGGTAGGCGGCTTCACGGCGGCAACTGCGGCAACGCCGGTAGCGGCTTCAACGTACAAAAAGCAGCTGTCAATCGAATCGGATACCCAGTTGCAAATCGTGTGACGAAAAATAATGCTGATATAACCAACTATTAACGAATAAATAATAATTAAAATTTTGAACCACGTTGCATGTTTTATACTGACAATGAAGACCCGAAAAAAGGTTGTTCATGATTTTTCATTGTTCATTTATTTATTTATTGATTCATTCATTTATTATATAATTCTTCTAAAATGGTGGACGTCCAGTTTTTTGTTACATGTTGAAATCGATTCAATTATCATTATTCTCTTAACATGATGAGAGAAAGTAGTTGAAGGTGTGACTGATTCTGCGTGTGTGTGCGTATGTGTTTGTGTGTCATGTCATACTCAAATAATTATAATACTAAGAAAATAAATTATTTTTAGTCACGCGAATTCATCAATAAATGGTAAAAACAAACATTTATCTATTCATATTCCATTCTAGAAAAAAAAATAATTGGACAAATATGTTTGCTATGGATTCAATTAATTTTGAGTTAATTTATTTTATTCAATGTGTATGAAAGAATTAATAATTTCAAGTAAAGTTTGAATGAATTTTAGAAAATCTCGAGAATGATATTGCTTATAATGATGGTGGGACAACAATTAACGTTGACTTTAGCAACTAGTACAAAAAATAACGATGATTCATCTGGGTATTTTGTGAACAAACAACGGACAGAAACGGGTTTGTCTGCGCGTGACTTCAGGCCAAATTCATTGTCAACAGCACCGGGTTTTGGTAAAAGAATGGATCCGTTCACTTCCAGAATGAAGATTAAATATGACCGTCCTCAATATACTGCATTGATATCTACGCTGAATCCCACAAAAAGGTCAGTGACATTTTCATGTCGGCCATTAAATATAGCTTTAATGGAATAAATAATTCTAAGTTTATTGTAATGAAATTATCCACTTTATTAATTGCATACGTTGTAGGACTACGACTTATTGGTATCTACAACATGTGAGGAGACATCCGGAACTTTCAAGAAAATCTTTAATTAAAATTGAATTGTCAAATAGTAAAAAAAATAATCGACTGATTGTGGATCAATTATTGAAATTGGCAGATACCGCTTTGTTTTTTTAATAGCGATAATCACGTGCTATAATCGCCAACTACTCCAATATACTATTATATATAAATATATATATAATGAATTCAGTTAATTATATATCTATATATTAAATAAATAAATCTTTTTGTTCTTCCATAAAAAAATTCTAATGAAAGGGAAAAGAATTTCAATTTATAACACCTTAAAATTGCTGTTTTTTTTTAATTTTCAATACTATTGTCAAATTTTTCGAATGCTATTCTAAACACAGATATTTTTTCTTCACATTCACCTATTACACATAATTTGGTTCATATAATTCGTTTAACACTTCATATCATTATCTATTGGAAAAAACGACGTTTCAGGTATGGACTTGATATTACATAAGAAAAATAATAAAATATGATGATCATACAAATGGCAAATAATATTCAAACGCACAAAGCCAATGACTAGTAGCAATACCTACATATTTGTGTATATATATAAAACACGTTAAAATACCACTATTATATTATTTTTCTTTATCTTTTTTATTAATAGCAGTAGTGTTAGTAATAATCAGATGCAATTTTGTATCACAGAATCTATATAGTTTTTTCTCGACATTCATATATTGTTTTCGTTTCATCTTACTTTGTCTGCCGATTGATTTCCTTCCTATTTTTTTCTTTTTACTAACAAGCATTTAACATCAACAGATTTACTAGTATAATTGCTCTACTGCTTGCATACGTAACATACAAGGCACATCCTGGATGCAAACTTTTGTATTTGTGTATCATGTTTAAAAAATATCTATCACATTAATTGAAATCATGAAATAACGAATATAATATTCGTGTTTTGAAGTTGCTCTATACCAATTAATAATCAGCAAAATTTTCCAACAAATATATATATGAATACAAAGTATTCTTAAATATTCTGTCAATCAGGACAAAGTTTTTTACTTTGAAATGGGGACGCGAAATTTTTCATAAAAATTCTATGAGACACGACGATGCGACTCCTGATGAAGACGCTTCGATGTATTGTCAGTTGGACTATCACCACCTGTACCCGATGATTTTTTTCTTTCGAGTCGTCGTAATTGTTTTCGTGTTTTAATTGGCTTTACATGTACTAACGACAATTGTGTATCTTCAGTGGGTGTTAGACTTGCACGCCCTCTTATTGCGTTATCTCCGATCGGCGAATCAACAATTATTTCATTGTTACGACAATTGTCGATTGTTTGCACTGTGTATTTTGAATCAGTCTGCTGTTCACCTGAATTTATGTGTTCGATATTATTATTTGTACGTAATAGTGCCCCGAAAATTTGGGTGGAGAAGAATGGCACTGTTTGTCTCATTCGATTTGCATTCATATTTGGGCTGGCGTTGTCAAGAATTAATTGTTCGGTATCACCATCGAGTTCACTATCGTTGAAGTGAGTATTTCGATTACTTTCCGCTTTTTTCAATATCGATTTGGCTTTCACGCGATAGTGCCGATCAGCGATACAAGACATCATTGTTTCACTGTCAATGGAGTCGGCCGACAGCGACAGTTTGTTTGCGCCTGTCGTGTCTGAAATATATATTAAACAGAAAATAATAGGCAACGTCGATCACATAATTAAAAAAATAAAAAAAAAATTCATTTATTTTAAGTGGTAAAGGTGGGTAAATGAACTATTGCAAAAGTGCACTACGCCAAGTGAAAATAAATTGTTCATTCATATTTTATTATTATTTGTTTATGTTTTTATCATTCTTTTTCTTCTTTCTCTCTTCGTTGATCATTCGATTGTGAAGTAATATACCAATTCGTAATGGTTAAAAATCTATATACAGATCAAATAAGCTTTTAAAATAAATCCAAAAGCAAAAAATGGACGAACAAAATAATATCATAAATGAATAAATTGATAGCAAAGACAGTCGTACAATTGTTCAGATAATTTCTTATAATAATAATAAAACTTACAATGTGAAAGTAAATTCGTGTTGATAAATTCATTCAAAACGAATATATTTGACTAATTGTGATAATAAAAAAATTTATTTATTTATAATAGCATAGGTGACTTGTTGCGAAAATAATTCGAAACCAGCCAGACTTAATTTCAATGTCGTCAATGCTTTATGTTTTTTTCTCTCTCAAAATTCACATACATTCTCCCTTTCTATTCATACTCAGTTCATTTACTTTTTCTATTTCTACCCTCTGTCGCTCCCTCTCTCGCCACGCATACACGCTCCATCAAACGTATATAAACATTGTTTATTTTAAATAATGAGCAAAATGTCAATTTTTGAGCAGAAAACAATAACTGTAATCGTAACAAACACCAAATAGATCAAAACGACAAAACAACATATCGTTGTATTGAATTAATGTTGTTTCTATTTTTATCACTTATTAAAGCTACAATTTCGCGTAAAGAACTAATCACTATATCTACAATATATAATAAGGGGTTTAGACCTTTTCTTCCCCATTTCATGTCATATTTCTCTCATGCTACGCGCACAGCGATCAGTTTAACAACTTCAGTAATTTTTACATATATACATTATTTTTCTTTTGCATATGTGCGACTCATAATCTAATTGACTATGTGATAATACTAATAAAACCCGGCCTAATCGCCAACGTGCCAATTCATACACAACTATATATCTTTTAAATAATAAAATAGTGCCTAATAAAGCCTGAATCAATACAAATATTTTATGCTTATGAAAACAGAATTAAAAAATGTATTTATAAATTTGTTCTCACTTCTTCCTTTTTTTGTGATATAATTGCGTAAACCTTGCGTGCATGTCATAAATCTCATTATATATTTTCAAAATTTTCAAATATACTTTTTATCCCTCACTCATTAACATGTCATATTTATTTGCGATTTTTGTCAATAATAATCTATCATTTATTCACACACACACACACACATATACATATATATAAATATAATATCCAAGAGGAAGAGTAACAATGAAAACAAATATAAAACTATTGTTCACCTACGGCGCAAAGCAGGGAATGATATGTCATATCAAATTCTGATATTTATCTTATAATATATGTACAATAAATGAGTGGAGTTTAGGTATAATTAATGAAAATTACTGAGTTATGGAAAAGATGACATTATATAAAAGTGGTGGCCGATAATATCGTCGACTACATGTGTCTAGTTATGTGTGATATATTTTTTTTATGTGTAAATAAATTTGTGTGTATGTGAAATTGTTTAATGTTCATTTACCAGTATATTGCTTAGAACCGCTAAGATTTCCAACAAGATGTTGATTAATGAGACGTGTCGCCGACGCAAGACTTGTGAGTGATGTGTTCGATGCATTTGAAGTAGATTGACCACCACGAAGTCCACTGTACAAATTATTGTTGTCTTCAATGCCCACAACTTCACTCCTCATCACATTACCCTGTCCAGTCTCCTGTTGTTCACCGCTAACTATTGTTGAACGACGGCCTGATGCACTCTGTAATTGCCAAAGTTCAAATGTCAAAAGAAAAATTTATATGCATTATCACATAAAAAAAAGACAAATAAAGAGTATGTGTATCAATTCTTGTTCGATTGAATTGAAAATATGGTTAAACAAGAAATTTTGTCAAAGAACTCATCAGGCTATCAATTCTTATATCCAATTACATTCCATTTTATTCCATATACTTTCAATATATTCAATGAATGACGGTGAATTTTTAAATAATCACCTACATGCGGAACCACTTGAAATCGTATGATTTGATTTGCTTTCTGAAAATATGGAGTTGTTTGAAATCATTTCACTCACCCAGACAAACAAAATTTCTTCAAAATACCTTTTTTGAGATCAATAGATTTATAGAATACAAATCGTTTTTAAATCATTTATCAATATTACATCCAAACTGAATATACATACAAATTTTTTTATCATCTTGCTATTCCTAATTCTGCATGAATACAAAGTAAGATTGAAAGACACAACAACAATATGTATCAATATTCACTCTCGAATTCATGACAATTCTCTCGTAATTTTTACTTTTCATCACGTAATGATAAGAAAATATTGCTTTTTATGACAACGTGATGAAAAGTAAAAAATAATATAATAAAGAAATTTTGTCTTTCACACCTTTGCTACACGTGTTTTTTTGTGCTTTGGCAGTATCTGTTGCTCAGCTGCTGAAACACTTGATCTTGTTGAGTCATGATGTTGAACTTGAACGCCCCTCGAATACTCAACATTTGATAATGGGAAAATTTTTTGATCGATTGGTGATGTATCAATGTCAACCGTGCGACATTTGTTATTGTCGGCACCCTCCAATGGATTTATATAGAGATTACTGTCTGCCTCATCATCGGGTGGATCACAACCGTCTCCTAATATTTCTTGTGAATTGAATGGATGTGTTTGACAACTGGCATATGTATCTGAACTGTCAACACTCGCACGCTCGTTATATGATTTAGCCGCAGTGATTGTAGAATATGACGTGAGTACATTAATTGGCTCGGCCGATGGTGTAATTGTTGTGGCTGCTGCTGCAATGGCTACTGCTGATGGTGATAATGGTGTTGGTGCTGTTTGAATTGTTTGCGGGGCTGTTATTAATGCTGGAATTGATGATAGCCGTATTGGCGAATGTGAATTCGCATCGCCAAATGCACTTGTTTCAATGCTGCTTTCGCGTAACGACCGCATTTCTTGACACACTGCGTTACGAAAATCGCTCGTTGCTAATGGCATTATATTCTCTGCGTCCCTGTGGTCTTTGTATTCCTACAAAAAATAAAGGAAAAGACGGACGGAATCGAGACAGTGAGAGGGAGAGACAGAAGGAGAGAGGGCGAAATAAATAGACAGGAGAAAGAATTGGAAGGAGAGATAAAAGAGGAGATAGAAAAAAAGAGAGATGATAAAATATATTTTATTTTGATTTGTAATTTATATTAGTATGTGTAATTTTAATTTTAAGCGGTTTATTATTCTCGATATTCTGGAGATAATTAAATAAATATTGTTTTATTGCCATTCATTATTACTATTAGTTGTACGATTTTTTTTTCATACAGTTAGAAAATTGTTAATTGATGTAAATACCTTCGTAGTACAAAAGCAACATTCGAATTCACTAGGGAATTCATCGAGTTTGTCGAATTTCCTGGCGTCTTTTTTATCTTCATCCTATAATATCACATGAAAATGTATATCGTCGAACTTTTGAATTTTTCTTTGTAATTTATTTTTTGCTTGCAAGTGTTAAATTTCACATCAGAAACGATTGAACCTTCAGTTAAACTTCTGCACTCTTTAATATTGGAACATTAAATAATTGAATGTTTTTATATATATTGAATACAGAATGATTCGTTCCAAGTATTGGATGAACACGATGACTGTATGTTGAGCGATGGTTCAAGTGTTTTCAATGAATTGTGTGCAAAGAAAAAATAATATTTTCTAAAAGCTCAAATATATATAAAGACATATGATATGGAGTAGAGTGGTATTCTATTTTTCCTCTGTTTACGGAGTCTGACAGACATAATTCTTTAGTAATCATAAAACAATAAAAACTTGTTTTTTCACCCGGCAATTGAAAAATTTCACTCACAATTTGATAGTGTCGTAATTGTTATGAATATAAAACATATAAACGTGCCACTTTGTTTTACGAAATTACTTACCCATTTCTTTGTCTTATATATTTTGTTTTGGAAACTTTTTTTTCGTTCAGGCATCAGTTTTTATAAGAACATAAGAAATGAGAAAACAATTAAATGATAAACTTATTAAATAATAAAAATGAGATGGAAAACAAACAATTTCAATGGAAAAAAAAATTATTTATTGATTGGTGGGGTTTACAAAATTGACTGCTGACCCATCATGCATTATATAATTGCTCAATATCGTGTTTCTTATTGGGAAAATGTCAATGATTTCTGTGTGCATATTATATATACTCGTTGTGTTTATTTCATTCTCTCGCGCTCATATTTTTTTTCTCATTTTATAATATCAGTATTGCGTTTCATTGTGGAATGTTGCTCCAATATCCCACGGTCCAATTCACATTTGTACATTGTGCACATGAGGCCCCATTGTCTGAAAAATACCGACAAATACCATTGGTATACAATTATCCCCTGTTACAATTTAATCATTAAACTTTTCTTCCACGAAAAAAGAGAAACAATTTCTTTGAATCATTTATATTTACATACATATTTCTTATTTCCACTTTATCATAAACATATAAGGCAACTGATTTATTCATTTATTTATTCTTTGCGTCAAACAGTCAAACGCCGATCGATTAAAACAAATTGTGTTTGGAGAAACTTCATATAGAATTTTCCCCACGAATCCATTTTCGGAGAATAACAATCGATTTATCAGTACCCTGGTTTTTGTCACGCTTTGTTGACGTTAAATGTTACGTTTATACTCCCCTACTAACATAATGTCCACTGAATTGTAATAATATTTTATACAATTTACTCATTTTCTTACATCGGATTTTATAATTTGTCGATAAGAGATATGATAATTTGCAAAATATAATAAGTAAAGAAAAAGTAATGAGCGTGGTCGAAATTATTATAATAATATGTAGAATAATGTCAAAAAATCAACAAATTATTTTTAACTATCGAATGCTAAATCTCAATTGGAACCGGTTGAAGATTATACAATGAGAATTGGTATCCACAGCTTCGATAGTGAATATCTCTGATGAAGGAACAAAATTCGGATTGCAATGTTTGGCCACCGACAAATAAAATTGAATATGGTCATCAGACATTTATGAATTGACCGATAAATATTTTTGGGTGGCGTTTAAATATTCGGCGACAAATAATTCATATATGATGATATTCCCGTAAAACTAGTATCGACAAAAAACAATTTCACAACATTAATGGCAACGTTGCATGTAGATATTATCAAACAAAAACAGCTTCACTGTAAACATGATGAAAATAGTTTTTCTTCATTATACATTTACATTGAGTTATAGTTTGAATAAAAATTAAAATTATCAATTATTGTCATGCACAATTGTGACATCTAAAGACAACTCGACATTGATCTACATGTCATTATGGTGCAATTTAATATTTCATTATAAATTATTATTAGTGATCGTACCAATATGAAACTAGTTCGATATTTATTTTTAATATATTAATGAATAATGATGAGCAATTTTTTTATATGGAAGTTATTTGTTGCTGAATATTTGGTTGTTACGCAACCGATATTTTTCTATTACTGATGCTGTTTGACGAGCATTCTCATCGTGGTTTCGCAAAAAATTTATTTTTCTCAAGACGATTTCTTTTCGGTTCTTCTCATAAAAATATATTGAAAAACATTTCAGCTTTCAATTCTAAAAATTTCCCAAGTTGTGAACATTTAAAGATGCAGCTGTTTGATATATTTTATACCTATTTAAAACTTTAAATATTATATTTTTTGAAGTTATGTTTTTCGCATTGATACGCACGATAAACTATCATCTTCAAAATTTTACATGCATATAATGTAAATTTCAAGAAACCTTAAACCTCAAGAAAATCCACAGAAATTTTTAACAGAAAATTTTTATTACATCTTGAATGTCGTCTATTTAACCATCCTTTATTATTTCTTTTTTTTGCCCAACAATTAAGATATTTCCAACCGATACAACGACTACACCTTTGCACATTACAGTTATCAATTTCTTTCGAGGTCGCCTGCACCGCGGCCTATAACGTCTTGAATGTCCTATAAATACACTGGTAACTTGACATTCATTTTTTTATAGAATCGATAAGTATACATACCAAATTTCAAATCTCTTTTTTCAATTGTTGTGAGAAAAAAAATACTCCATATCAAAAAAAAAAACAAATGATTTTCCAACATATATCTGAATGCATTTAGAATGCAATCATGTTTCTATAAGATGTGATTGTGTCTACGTTAATATTTATCTCATTGTGACTAATTGTTTAAAAATAACTGTACGGGCACGTTGCCCATCAACACACAACTATTATTTTTCTATCCGACTACGAAATGAATGATTAAGTAAAAAATATTTGTATACGTACGAATTGTATAACGTTTGTATTTATGTTTCGAAAGAGTCTTTATGCAATAAACATCAAAATAAAGTTTTATGAGATATAATTTATTGTCTTTGCGTGTCTATTGGGCAAGTAGATCTAATGCATATGGTGAGGTCGTTCACTTTATCCTTGATATCTATATAAAATATAAATATAAAGTAAGAAATACTAGCAAGCAACTTCGTTGTAAAGTGGCACATTGTACAAATTAAGTACTGCTATGAAAAGAAAAAGAACGGAATGATTGACATAGTTGACAAATAAAATACATAATATGTAAACGTTTGACATTCATTTTTTAATTATGATAGTCAAGTTTTTCACCGCGTTGATTTCGATTATATTGAATATCAATTGTTGGCACACTTTTATTGCATAAAAGGTGGCGACAGAAAATTGATTATTTATGAATATTTAAACACATTGCAGGTGTCTTTGTTGGAAACAATATATATATATCACATGTTCTCTAATCATATCTCAAGGTCAACTATCATTTCAACGTTTATGAATTTATCATTTGTATGAATTCGTTTAAGGTTAATATAGAATGTTTCTTATACTTTATATAGAAAAATATATATACTTGTTGTTTGTCGTTTACTTTTATATTCTGATGTGAGTGTGTGTGAGAGCATGTGTGACTTGCAGGCCCCTTATACTACATATCAAACTATTTAATAAGATACAAGCACTACAGTAAACGCATTCTCAAGAAACTGGAGCTCTTCTACTTTATTTATATATAGAGAGAGAAAAGAAAGCAGATATATATATATATACATATATGTTTTCTTTTCTGTCAAATATTCAATCACATATGACATGATAACGTTTGAACAGATGAAGAAGCTTTTTATAAAGAAAGCTAATGAAGAAAAAAAACAAATGAATCAATAATTATTTCCATCGAATCAAAATATATTTTTAATGAAGCCATTACATTTTTTTGTTTATTTATTCATCTTTATTCAATGTTTGACGCCGTGAAACGTTACCGGGTGTGGCTCTGTTTTATACTATTTTTATTTTCAGGTTTCTATCATTAAAATTATATTTAATTAATTAACATATTCACCCAGGAACGGTTCATTCGATGAACGAGGCGCATTATCAATTCGTCTTTAGTGAGGGAAAAAAATTAATTAATTACCATTTTTGTTTTTGTTTTGTTTTTATTTATGTAATGTCTTTTTTTTCTCTTTTTTTTCATTTCTTTTTGTGTTTAAACACTGCATAGGCCACGAATTTTTTTTTCCCCGTCCCATCTTCAGAGGCATATTTCACATGTCAAAATGATTGACGCTCGAATTCCAATTATTGTGATTGTAGAATACTGTTGTTGAGTGTGTGTCAACTCGTTGCATATTTCATCTTTTATTCTCAATCTTCTTCCCGGACGTTCACCTACTTCACGTAATTTTATTTTTAAACTTTCACGAATTTATTTCGTCGTAAGTAGTTTTATTTTGTGAAAAGTAAAAAAAAAATGTGAAATGAAATTTACTTTTTTTTTCGAAACCGTTTTTTTGTTTCTGGTTTTCAATTATTTCGTTCTTTATTTCAAAATTATTTTCAGAACAACGAAAAAGTTGAATGATAAACAAAAAAAAATAGAATAATTTCATTTGTTAGCAACGCAGCAATTACATATTTCCAATCGTTAATAAAAATAACGATAATATGAGTAACAATTTTTTAATTCGTGCTCTTTTATCTTTCTACACTATTTTTATTTATTAAGTATTTCAGCCGTTCTTACTAAACGATATATGGACGGTGTGATGTGTAATTATATTGTATTTATCAGTCCATTATTACACGCTCCTTCCGTATACACTATATATATACACATTATCCGCAGCTCTACAATTACACTTGAACCTGGAAAAAAATTAATATAAAGCTAACGTCAGCGAATAATTCAATCCAGTTAATTACCCTGGCATATATAAACACAAATAAACATCCTTAGCTATATCGAGACATGTAATAAAAATTACTGGATTTCGCCTTTGTAGTAGATATCGCAATATAGGTGGGATTGCAAAGTCATTATTCATTTGATGGTTAAATGTAAATTTCAAGTTAATCCAATATCTGGAAGAGAAATATCGTACGAGCGCGACACTAATACAGTGGCCGGAAACATTAATGCAGTAGAACTTGGCAGTTTCCAGTTTCTAGATCGACAATATATGGAGGAGCCGATGTAAATTATTTAATTCACATTAAAATTGCATGACATAAATCATCAAGTGAATGAAAACTTTTATTTCCTAAATAAACTCGACAATCCAAAATTTACGAGCAATCCAATAATTTTCATACACATACCTATATACATATTTACTGCAATTACGATTATTTCTATTGTTCCGATAATTGCAATTTATGAGAAGAAAAACGAAAATCAATAATAAAATGAACCTTAACCCCTATATATATGTATATCTACTTATTCTCATAAGATCGATAGTCACGATGCAAATTAAATATTTAAACTTCAACAGAGCCACATTCGTTTTATATCATTTCTGGTTTATGTATCAATACACATGTATGTACAGAGGATCCATAAATGCGTCATATCAAACATTGTCATATCATGGATCAAATATTGCTCTACCGATATTACGTGAATATATATTTGATTGAATTGTATAGATGAAACAACAAGGGGAATAAGAGAATTAATGAGCCAAAAACAAACAACCAACAAAAATATATAGAATAACATAAAGTCCTGCTACAAAATTCTCAACAAAACCAAACATGACTATACTTGAAACAATTAAAATTAGGGCGCGTACAAAGTCGCATTACAAACAACACCATAAAATGTCGCAGTTAATGAGCACTCTATAATTTCATTACAATTAAACGGTTCGTTCCGCTTTATGTTAAGTTTTTCAATTGGATGGTGATAAAAACTTTTATAAAACAAATCGGAAAAATTTCGATGTATGATGTGACATATGTAACAAAAATATATATATGATATAAATAAATGAATAAACAAAGAAGTAAACTCACGCTGGGTGTGGTATTGCCTTGATTAGAATGTTGTGTCGGTAATTCATCTTGATAATAATCGTCATTTTGACTGCCGGGTATGTTTTGGGCAAAATCAAGTAAACGGCGATTGGGACTGTCAGGCGTAGTTGGTAAATCATTGGGTATTGGTGGATAACAAGAGCCGGATGCACTTCTGCGATGTCGTGACAGACCATAATGATCATAATTGCGATAGCAACCAGCTCCAGTTTGTGCTGGTCCACGTCCACATGCCGACTCACCTTCAGTACTATTGCCATCTACTCCAGACATATTGTGACCTGTAATGGATACTTATATAAATATAATGATGACAAGTTGATAATAAATGAATGGTGAACAGTAGCAGCTGCTTGGAAACAAATTGGCAGTTATTAAAAGAATGAATTCGCTCATACATTTTAAAAGAATAAGAAAACAATACACCAAAAAATAAAGACACAAACGGAAATAATGAAATGGGAAGATCTTACCAGTATCAACGATGACATCAATGAGATCCATACTCTTAGCGAATGCGTCCCTTAGATTGATATGGTGGAATGAAACAATGCTGCCCTCGCGTTTAGCTCTTTCAAGAGCTTCTCGACGTTTGAGAGCTTTTTCGCGTCTCATCTGGTTTTTGTAGAACTCGGCAAAATTATTGACAATAATGGGAATGGGCAACGCAATTACCAGGACACCACATATACAACATACACTGCCAATCACTTTGCCAAGAGGAGTCGTAGGATAAATGTCTCCGTAACCTACGGTCGTCATGGTGATGCCTGCCCACCAGAACGTTTCAGGAATGCTTATAAATTTGGTCCCGGGCTCTTCTTTCTCCGCGAAGTATGTAAGGCTCGAGAATATGAGTACTCCCATAGCCAGAAAGAGCATCAATAGCCCGAGTTCTTTATACGAATTACGCAATGTAAATCCAAGACTTTGTAAACCAGTTGAATGACGCGCGAGTTTTAATATTCTTAATATACGCATTATACGAAATATTTGTACAACCCGGCGTACATCTTGAAATTGATCGGTTGTATTTTTATTTGTCTCAACGAGACATAGAGAGACAAAATATGGCAATATTGCTAATAAATCAATGACATTTAAACCGCCCTTGAAGAATTTCCATTTGTCTGGTGATGCACTGAATCTTAGTACGTATTCAAGTGTGAACCACGTGATGCAAACAGCCTCCACCATCGCCAGTTGTGGATTATCTTGAAAATTTCCCTTTTCATCGTTCACTTGCATACTAGGAATGGTGTTGAGTGTAAGTGCTATCGTTGATAGCACAATAAACAGTATTGATATCACAGCTATCACCTGCAATGTCACGGGTAATTTTTTTTTATTTTTTTCTTTTTAGTTTTTTCGTTTTCAATTTCATTTTATCATATTCCAAGTTCTTATATTAAATTCCATCATTTTTTCTGATTTTTTTTATTATCGTGTGCACCATCTCACCGATTACTATATTCATTTACTCATTTATTCATTTATTCATTTGCTCTTTGTGTTTTCTTTTATTTATTCATATGTTTTTGTCTTTCTCCGTTTCATTCATTTATTTTTGCGTCGGATTTTTACTTTTTTTAGTTGCTTCTTTCATCTGGACTTATCTCCTAGCCTAGCATAACTTCGCGGACTCATATTCTTCATGAAGTTGTGCTCCTAGGTACGAATTTATAAGTTTTATGATTTATTATTATTATTTTTCTTTTTTTTTATTGAATGTTTCATTTTTTCGATATTGTCAGAACGTAGTATTTTTTCTACGACCACCTCTCACCTTTCTTCACCATAAATAATATGATTGCATTTCATTATTCACCTTCGGAGAGCGTTCACGTTACTGTATATTACCTCAACGCCTCGTGAGCTCTTTGATCTTATTTCATTTCTGTTTAAAGTTTTCAGTCTTTGTGAAAAGAAAAAAATAAGAAAATAAAAATTTTGCTCACTTCATTTATATTTTTGAACTAAATACACACATATACATATTTATATGTACGTGGATAAAGAACTGCCATGAAAGCGTTAGAAGCAATACACAGCCGACCCAAAATTATTCATACTTATTTTTTTATTGTAAACACGGCCCCGATAAATCATAAATAAATACAAGCATATTGATATAAAGAAACACATTTATATATGCATCGTTCAACTTTATAAATACATCATTGTTTTGTCGAGTATATAAATATTTACTTTCAAAATCAATAAATAAATAGATGGATAAATAAGCAATGTAACATATTGCGTGAATATTTAAGCCCATTTTCATTGAATACAATTAATCAATTAATTATATCAATTATAAAAAGATAAAAATATGAAATAATCAAGCTAAGTACTTCATGTTTTTTTTTTTCAATCTCTTATTTTTTTCTTTTTTCATCATGAATAATCTTGGAGTAATGCAACGAAACGACTCTTGCCGAAGCCCAATTTACATTAAATTACTTTTTATCACACAAAATATCAATCACACGCTTGACAATCATTCACATTCGCAACACATCCAATATTGTGTTTTATATCATTCTTTTTTTAATACGCCAGCCATATTCATCATGAGAATATTCTAGCGAGACTGTTGCCTCGTTTAATAGTCGCGGGTGTGAATAAATCGTTCATCACTGAATACACACAACATATAAACACACAAACACTCACACACGCACACATACACACACAAAACACACGCTGGATGTTGCAGTCATGCTTCGGGCTCGTACGAGAGTACAAAAATTTTGATAAAACAAATGTTTGATAATTTATCTATTTGTGCTCTCGTATAATTTCAACAGTAAACCACATTGATTTCATTTGATTGATTATAAAAACAATTATGCATTTCAATTTTTTTTTTTTCAAGATAAATAAAATGAACGAGCCTATATTACAAACACACAGCCAATGTCCCTTCAAGAGGCCGTTCCTTACACGTTTGAGCAATTGTACGTCTACTTCATTATATAGATAAATATCATTTTTTTTGCATTGTATATCATGCAATTAGAAATGACAATTTAATTCAATTATATATGTAGTAATACGGACGATTACTTTATTTTCTATTGTCACGGAACGATATCGAGAAGGGATCCACGTGATACCTGGTAATCGCGAATACCCTTCCCCTCATCATCATAATGACTTTATTTTATCAATCACTCGATTTATAATAAATGTATCAATTGTTTGTTTTATTAGTTGTTTTCGTTCTTTTTTTAATCAAAAATATATAGCATTGGCTTGAAAAGAGAAAGAAAGCTGTAGATTAAACAGGTATACAATAATACATTCGTGATGTGTTCGACAGCACCTAGAAATAAAGTAGACATTACAATACACAATAAGATAATAGAATTCAACATTTGGAAACGAAGCATTTTTTCTTTCTACTAATTCACCAATCATGCATTATAACGATGAAAAATAAATACTATGTGAAACTGTAAAAGTATTTAAATGTTTATATTACATGATATCGCGTACAATGTATAGCAATAATTTCTGGCGAGAGCGCACTTGTAATTTGTCGCTTGTACGTGTAGCGTTTAAAAAATTGAACACAAAGCAGCAAAAAAGAAACTTAGAACAGATATAAATGTAAAACTAGTATAGACAGAGAAAGAGTAATAACGAGAGAATGTGCCAGCAAAACTGTTTGAGAAAAAAAAAATAAAACATAAAATAAAAATGACTAGTAGAACTTTTTTTTATTCGTGTGTCTGCATTATACGTTATTATATACAGTCTCGATAGTTGTTGTAATGTTGAGATTTAATTTTAGATTTAAGCATCATTTGTATAATTCTCTCACACACTGATGGTTAGTTTTGCTATATCTTCAGCGCAATCAAAATTGCCAATAAAAGTTTCTCATCTAAATGTGTGCTTTTTTTATTGCTGCATTTATTTTTCGTATTTCATTCATGTATCATTATTATATTTTTTGTTATTAACTCAAGGAGATGGTGCAACTTGTGTGTGTGTGTGTGTCATCACACTGTGTAATATATGTAACATAGTGTATACATATATATATGTTTTTTTTATACGTACCAAAAAGTTGTTGGAAAATTTGGACAGAGTCGAGAGCAATGTCTCAATGTCGTAACGAAAAAAAAAGAGGAGAAAGAGAAAAATTCCTAAAAAAAAAAAACATATATAAACTCACCCTGGCAGCGATGGACGTGGTGGGTTTTTCGAGCAAATCCCACAACCACTTTTGGTATTGCGCACATTTACCGTCTCCGAATTCCTCCTCCTCCCTTTGCCGCAACGACTCAGCCTCCTTCCGCATCTCCTCGTGCACATGCTCTTTTCGCTGATGATATTTATGTTGACAACAACTCTCCAGGTACAATTCATCAACGCCCCAATATTCTAAATCATCGCTGAATGCTAATACGCACATTTCGTCAACAAGATGAAGTTTACCAGTGCGATAAAAATTTAATATTGAACTAAATGACTTTGGATGACGATCAAAAAAATACTCGTTATCGATTAATGAATAATCATCACATAGTTCAGTGATTGCCTCGTGGGTATTGCAATCACGTAAACGACCAAGACGCGTATGTGGCAATCTTTCTAATGTACGCCATAATACTTCATGTTTAACACCACCAACATTTATTGATACTCGTCTATTTAGAGCTTTCGATCTCATAATCATAAATGGCTCTGGTGGCAGTGAGGTCATGGATCGGGAGTAAGTACGTTGCTGCATCTGAAGAGGAAGAGGAAGTGGTAGTGGCGGCGGCGGCGGGGGCGGTGGTAATGGCGATGGCACCGTCGAATTAATGCTGGCAAATGGCGCATAACGCACTTCTTTACTCCAACCTGTACCACCTCCACCACCAAGTGATGTTGCAGCTGTTCCACCTGCTGCTGTTGCTGTTGTAGCAATACTGCCACTGTCAAAACCAAAGACTTCACCACCCGTTGATACAAGATAAGTGCCTGAACACATGGCCGGTACAAATCCATTTCCATTGCCATCCTGATCCACGCCCGCTTCGTCCTCGTATCTTGTGTCGTTCAGCATCAGATGAACGTTTGTTTGTTTTTAATTCTTCTTTTTTCTGTTTTCGTTTTTTCTTCGATTATCTTGCCTCAGGATACCCACACAGATTCAACTCTTGCGGTCAGCCTGACAATTATTGGCTTTTCATCCGTCGGCGCAGCACCTCTCCGCCACCGTCATTAATGTGGCTCTGAGCCACCTCATAATCTGTAATAAAAATATATATATATATCACAATCAAAATTTAACTGTTATTACAAAATCAATAAAGTACTACCGGCGATACTATATAAATTTCTTAAAGAATAGAGTGGTTGATTGTATGAGATGATAGTGTGTTAACGAGAGAGCTAAATTTAGTTACAATCGATTCAAAAGCATTTTACATCATATGCTTATATACATATTATATTGTTTATAACCTTCTATTACATTCTCAATCATTCGGCAGTATATACATGCAGGGAATATTACAGTGGTTCTAAATTCATTTACTTTCCACTTTATTATGTATATACATATCATTTTTATTCATGTACGTATAATAATATAATAGCGTGATGCCAGATTATTCGTGATTATATACGAATTTCTTACACTATATAATATTTTACCATAATCATTTTTGAACACGACCACGCGTTGCCTTGCCAGAGAGATTTTCTAGATCGACGTACAAGATCGTGTCCTTGAACTACTCTCGTTCTTCGGACATCTTTCTCTCTTTCGTTCGTGACATTTATATTTTAAGGGAAGCAAGAACATTTCTAATATTACAACCAACGTATTTATAAAAAATACCCGGAACACAGTATTTCTCCGAGTTTTTACCGATTTATTTTATGATTTTCTTTTCAGAATGTAAACTTTATAATCGTACAGATTTATCTTGATAAATCATATGATTTAAGTGAACATTTTGGGAACGAGCTTGTTTAGTTCATGTCAAGATCAGATATTGTATTTAGTAATTCAATTGTCACAAATAACACAGAGAAATACGCGAAATATTAAAACAAATATATATATATGGGAAATAAAATAGTAAAATAAATACTGTTATATATGTGCCTATATAAATGTAAGATCTATTATTTTTATTTTTTCAATAGACCCACTATTCGTTCCACTCTCATCTATCATTTATTTATCATTTTTCTATTCTATTCCTTTTTTTTTTCTTTTTTTCATTACATAGTGCATAATGTTGGCGTAGTATCAAAAGCCGGTTCGGTCGTTTTCGGGTCATAAATTTCACAGCTCGACATAGAACACACTCAGCATGTGCCTGCTATATGTGTATATACAAATCGGTAAAAAATATCTGACAGTTCACTGCCGGTGCTGTGTGGTCTACAAACAAATACATACGAAGATACATGCACACAGTTGGACAATCTGCAATGCTTGATGACAATTGGAACAACGGAAATGTATTTTGAAAGGGTCACATACAAGCTAAACTCAAAATTATATCCATTCCAAATGTGTACGCGTGCGATGCCCCTCTCAAGGCCATAGCCAAGATCGTGGACCGAACAAAAGATAATTTTATCATTAGGTCTCGGCTCAACCCCACACCCAAATCCTCTAGAAATACATACGTATTCAACGACAAAAAAATAAAACACAAAAATAGATAAATAATAATAATAATAATAATAACAATAAAACTGAATAAAATATAAAATAAAAAAGAGTGCTAAAATGATCATGTTGATGCTTTATGTAGTAACTAAATGAAAGATTTCGACGTAAAGTTATTGTATTATATTAATTAGTTCAAGATATCGGTAAGACGACCAGTTAAACGAGACGATCGTTAGAAAAACGAAATCAAAATCATCGGCTTCTAATATCTGCAGCCATTTAATTCTCACCAAGAGATTTCCTCGCCCACTCACCTAACCACCCACTTTTATATATTTTTATATATATGTATAAATATATATGTTGATGCACGCACACAACAGATACAAATATATAAGCACAGAAGCATATAAAAAAGGAAATGTTATATAGTCGATAGCGTTGAATACGGGGGTGGTGTTCCACTGCCCTAAATAGGGTGGGTTCAACGATTCGACCTCGTGAGGCCGACGCGCGAAATGTCGATGGGCGGTCTCTCTTCCTCTCTTTTTCTACATTTCTCTCTCTCGTCTTTCACAATTTCTCCTGGCATAGTACAGATGAAATGTGGGATAGATTGGTTTGATGATAATAATGGTAATATCAATAGTGGAATCGTTTTTTATAATCAATGTTTCTGTATAATAATATCGAATTGAATTTATATGTATATAAGAATAAATTTACGAAAAATGTTTTCGATGATTTAACTGATGTACAGTTTGCTAGAATGAGTGCGATTAATTTTTTATGACCTTATATTATACGATAATGCGATTGGTTCCAAAACCCAATTGATTGATTTCTCTCCTCATTCATATTATCAAATCAAATGTTTACTCACGCAGTGCACAGGATCACCATCGGTAACGATTCCGAAATAATTGAGTGAACGATCAAAATGAGATTGTAACGTGATTTGCGAGGAAATTACTGTTGGTCAGCGAGTGGCTGTGAATGGCATCGATCTTTTTCCACTTGAACACACACTTAAAGAACAAGTTTTCTTCAACACTTCATACTTTAATATTTATTTTATTTCATTAAGGTTTTTCGACTACGATTGCGATTTGTAATTTCAAACTGCGTAATTGTTGTGCCATTGAATTCGTAGTAAATATATTAATACATGTATTGTTTAATTCTATACACCTATATAAACGAACATTAAAAATAGCCGTGTGACATTCATTCTTATTTTTTGATCGCATAAAAAGTCATATATCCAAAATAAAATTGAAAAATGACAATAAACTAGGTGTGTTATGTCAATACTTGTTCTTTCCTGTTTTTTTTATCATTTCCCCCTTTTATTATCAACTTGTCTAAGTGTATTAATGTTTCAGCGTCGATATAAAATAAAAAAAACTTTATTTGATCTCACCTTTTTAAGGTAGACTCGTATATGTCTCCCTCTCAATCGTTCTCAACACGTCACGATGCACTCGTAAGCTCAACATATTTCGTCACACGAGGCAAACTATCAACGCGCTTTAGTTGGGAGCTTGCGAAACGTGCTTTACCACTTGTTTCATGGGCGCTGCGAGCAACGACGATACGTTCCACTATCGATTGCCATGTGTGCCCCTTGAAACGGGCCGGGCCGCGCGCTTTCTCGTTGCCCCCTTTGTCTCTTTTATTGCACACCTTTATTTCTCTTCTTTATATCCTCCTCTATTGTGAACACAATTTCTATTTCTTTATAACAATTATTTTTTTATCATTTAGTGACAGCACAAATAAAGTATATATTAGAAAAATTTGTTCAGTTAATCACAACAAAAAATACCAATGATTCGACATTTGAAATTTATCATTATTTTTTTCTCAAATTTTTTGTGGTTAAAGAACTCTGAGCTTAGTAATCCCTCGCGAACGGGACTCCACGACTGAGCCACTCAGCCACTTCTACAGCTCGTCTCACGGCTGTGACGCGAGGCCGCTACACTTGGACACGAGCCAGTAATGCGCCTGCCTGGCCGATAAAGCCAACTACACTATATATCGTTTGTTATCGAACAACATTTTAACCCAATCACACACAAAAAATTGCGCATGTCATCAAATTTACCATGATATGGAAATCAATATTATTAATAAGTATAAGAATAATTTTTCATTGATAATTGAAACATTTTATTCTCGCCACGTTACAAGAACATCATCAGTGCGATATCTTTGTGAACACGTTGTTTCACACCATGGTGTTGGTTTACTTGTTTTGTATTGTAATAATCCAGCAACGGCAATCATAACACCGTTGTCAATACAAAATCGTTCATCAGTCGCGTATAATTTTGCATTGCGTTCATTGCACATTATACCCATCATTTGTTGCAGCCTTTCATTGCAACCAACACCACCGACAATCATTACTTCGTGCGAGCCCACATGTGCCATTGCCCTCTCTGCAATTATTTTAGTTTTTTTACTAATATTTTCCAATGAAAATAGTAAAGAAAGAGAAAGTTCTCACCTGTTATTTCAACAAGCATCGCAAATGTTGTTTCTTGCAATGAGAAACATAAATCTTCTTTTGTATAATTGCTTGATGCAAGCCAATCTTCTATTCGCTCTTCAATATGCGATAAAATTCCAGAAAACGAAACGTCCATTCCTTTTACTGCGTATGGTAAATGCGCCAACTTCATGCCGCTAAGAAAAATTGAAAAGTATCATGAATATAATTATTTTCCCCTCTGTTATTTATTTGTTTTTCGTTCATTTGATTAAAATAATAATTACTTTTTTGCCAATTGCTCTATATTATATCCGGGACTAGGATCATTGGAAAGCTTTAACAATCTCGCGAATCTATCAAGACAATTCCCTACAGCAATATCAATTGTCTCGCCAAATATTCGATATCTTTGCCGTGAATATGCAATTATTTGTGTATTACCACCGGAAACATATAGTATTGTTGGATTATCACTGCCAGTTATTAAACGTCCCATTTCAATATGACCAACGCAATGATTGACAGCTACTATTGGTTTATTGTACAATTGAGCGACAGTTCGTGCAACAAGAGCCAGTGCTGTTAATGGTGCGCCCATACCCGGACCTTTTGTATAACAAATGATATCAACATCTTTCAGTGATAACTTGGCATCAGCCAACGCTTGTTTTAATACTTCAAGTACGTGGGCACGATGATGTGCGGCTGTTTCACGTGGCAAAAAACCTGGCAATAATCAATTTGTCGATCATAATGCAATTAAGATAAGCTAATGTTCTTGTTACGGATTTCAAACCTAAAAATAAGTGTTATTATTATTAGTAATACAGTCCTAATTATATTTTTGTCTTGAGCCGCTGTAGTATCATGAGCAGTAACAACTATGTACAAGCAACAAATAGTACATGACATTTTATATTTATTCAATTTGCTAAGAACAAGTATTAATATTGATAACTATAATCATTATTATATTGTATTATGTTCAATTCAATAATCTAGTAATTACCTTCGCCTGGTGGAGTGACGTATGTACGGCGAACGTTTGACAATACATTATTGTCATGAATTATTCCTATACCGAGTTTATTAGCACTACCTTCAAATCCAATTGCAATAACCATTTTACCAATTGTTCAACAACTCCTTTTCATTAACGATTTTATAATGCCAATTGCACGTGCACATGTGATAATACAATTGAAAACAATGATGGATATATAGGAATATCATTGTCATGAAATATATTTATGAATGGATTTCCACTAACTTCTCGGAGTAGATTAATAATATTGTCAATATACAATATTCCCACTAGCGCCACCAACAACCTTGAGCCCATTTATTCAACCTTCTGTCAGTGCCAAAAATCTGTATTACCGATTAAGTATACGGTGTTACTATCTAGATATATAATTTCACATCTATATGAACAGTATTGTCTTTGACGTTGGGACACGAACACCCATTCTTGATAATTCATCACGATCATAGTACATGAACATATATACATATATAGGTATATTTTAGTACACGGAAAAGAATTTTTGTGCCAGAAGAAAAATGCCAGTGAGATCATTGCCGGAGTGAAAAAAAGAACAAAATAAAAAAAATTATAAAACGTGAGTGTCCGTTAATAACCAAAATTAACATTGGCCCGGTGATCGTTTTGTAATTTGTACCAACGATTTTATTCGAGGTTTATATCGTTATAAATATTTATTTTTACGGGCCAATTGGTTTCCGGGGCACGGCCATACGCGTCTATACACCTGGGACACACATTTAACGCATTAAGTACTTATGCATGCAAGTTATTCACGTATTGCACATACGTAATTGTTTTTGGATTATGTTCGATAGGGGAAAACTAAAAACGAAACTGTTTTAGTGAAAGAAAAAAAAACGCAGACATAGGCGGAACAATGTTGTGTAGATGTCTGAGCCTCTCTCTTGCACCGTCATTGTCGCGTTATTTTCATTCCACATACTCTCGTATTTTTTTTTTCTTTTGCTTTCTATCTACACCCCTGTTTTTCTCTTCCTCACACGGTTGTCTTTCATGAAGGAGCAGGAAGTTCGAGGAAAAATGGACGATGTCATATCTCGCGTTCGGAAATGCCATCGATCGTCCCAACAAATCATTACAATTCGCAATGACACATTGATTCAAATGTCTCACAATGTCCATGAGTTGCATTATTGTGTCACGGTCACGCAATACTTACGCGATGTTGGGACTTGATCGCGACCTTGACAAGCCATTTTCGGCTGCGTACTCAAATTTCGGTTGGTTGCTCCCCGGGGGCCAAGGAAATCACGTCGCTTTAACAATACTTTATTTCGGTTCAAACGGAATGGCGAGGTGACAATCGGCTATTCGCGATGCATTCACACAAGTAATGCCCGCGACTGTTGCTTCAACAATGAAAAAGAAAAAGAAATGGTCGGTCATTCAACAATCAATTAATGAAAAAAAAAAAGATATACACACGAACGTTTTCTCAATTGTCTCTCGCCAAATATGTGGCGTTCTACGGTATCGAATCGCCCGACGTCGCGCTAAAAGCAAATTCGCGTTGCTTGCGTGAAAGCGCATGATATGTGATGCTGGTCAACGGACAAAGCAAAGCAATGAAAAAAAAAATAATGATAAGATTAATGAAAATGAAAGAATTATGCAAAATTTTCGTGTCGCGCTCTTGGTATTCGTATTTGTATTGAAAAGAAATTCAATAAGCTCATAGGAGATGAGTGATATTGGTTATTTTCTTGGATGATTTGCCGGAATTAAATCAACAAAATTATCGTTTTGGATGGTCAATCGTGTAATGAGAACTAACGTCTCTTCACTAATCTCGCAGGCGTTTGGAACGGCTGAATATTCATCGGACCATCGTCAAACAAAAAAAAAACAAAAACAAAAATTGACAACCGCACAATCAGGTAAGTAAACATTTATTCTACATTAAAAAAAGTATTATTCATATGCAGATGTGATAAAAATAATAATGTACCAATGAATTTCACGCAGAACAATGTCACGAGAGTACGATAGCCGACGACGTGGTGGCACAAGCACCAGTGGATCGAGTAAAATGCGAATGGACACAAATGTATCACAATCACGTGCACATGGCGAGTCGTCATCGTCAACATCATCGGGAAAACGTAAAGAACTT